>CP139507.1:86363655-86626604 GCA_021014915.2 Artemisia tridentata subsp. tridentata
ATTAAGATAATCGAAACACTTGGAGTACTTTTAAAATATTTAGCATATATGGGGGTAATAATGTTGCTCTTCCCCATTACTCCATTACACTAGTACTTTACCCATGAGTCCCAATCGTCCCAAAACAATATGTACAAGGATATGACTCGACTTAGCAACCATGTAATCAATTAGATAATTAACTTGGGGTTTAAACAAATGTTGTCACAATAATGCACTAAAAATGAGTGCATACAAGGTAGGCTAAGGCGATTTGGGTGTACATTTAAGTGGGGTGTAAACAAATTCTTACTTTAAGTAAAATGCTTAAAGTTAGAAACGAAAAGATAGGCTCTGAGGGGTGTACTAGGGGTATCGTGTACTAAAAATGAGTACAACGCAAAGGGTGTGGGAGAATTACTTGACCAATGTAGCCAACGTAATTATAACAAAAACACAGGTGTAAAACAATGGGTTAATCCTAATTCCTCTTATCATGTAGTAAATCTAACTACACGAATGTAGTCTCACTTGTGGCCTTGGAATGGTCCTAACGCAAGTTCTAGAATCTAAGTGCTAACGGTACACACATCATAGCATAAATGCTTTTCCTACCAATTCTAGGGGCGAACCTCACATATTTGGGGGTGGAAATTTTTTAGTGGTACGGTTTTGTGCTAGTTATATAACTCCTATCCGTGAGACGCTCATTAAGACCAAAGTTTCACTCCTATATGTTGTAAAAAAATTTAAATTTGGCACTAAAATTGCCTTAACAGGTATTTCTCTCAGTTTTATTACACATCTACCATTAAACAAACGAAAATCAAGTGCAATTGTATTCTCTAAGGTATCATCATTTACCCTTCTCCTCACAAAGTTGCACACTAATGACTAAAAATTATGAAAGTATATATAGGAAAACAGATCTGACGGCGTCACCCTTTGGGTCGTGACGCCGTCACCTCGCCGCGGTTAGGGTTTCTTGATGGCCTTCTTGACGCCGTCCCTCTTTAATCCTCCAAAATCCGTTCTGGCTTATCAAGGCTTGACGGCCTTCTTGAAGCCGTCCCCCTTTAATCTTCCAAAATCCTCTCTGGCTTATCAAGGGCTGACGGCGTCACATTGGGGCTTGACGCCGTCACAGGTACTTTTCAGCAGATTTTGAGACTTTGTCTTTTTCTTCACTTTTATGCTCCAAAAACGTCCAAAATGCTTCATTTTCCAGATTTCTTCTCCAAAGTACCTAAAATGACAAAAGGAACGATTTAGGGCAATATTTGATCAAATAAATACGATTTAGGGCTTAAATGACCCCCGAAAAGCGGTACACTTTTCGCCTCATCAGTTGTCAATAAAGATTTTGGTGTTCATGAAATTAAACCCATAGTCTAATAACTGATTTTGAATCCAAAGTACCTGACCACAGCAACTAGCAGCAGCAACATAATCTGCCTCAGTAGAAGATGTAGCTACTATAGTCTGCTTCTTGCACTGCCAAGATATCAACCTTCTTCCTAGAAACTGACATCCCCCAGTAGTAGATTTCCTATCAAAGTTAGCACCATCATAATCACAGTCACTGTAAGCTTCCAACACAAAAGGAGAATCTCTTGGGTACCAAAGACCCAACTTAGGTTGTCCTTTTAGGTATTTGAAGATCTTCTTGACTGCATTCAAGTGTGAAGTTAATGGTGCAACTTGATGTCTAGAACAAGCACTGACTGCAAACATGATATCTGGCCTAGAAGCAGTCAAATACATCAATGAACCTATCATGGATCTGTATAAGTGAACATTAACAGCAGAATCAGGTTCATTGTTAGACTTAGGCTTTGGAGCTTCATATGGTGTTGTTGCAGTCCTCACACTTTCCAAATCAAACTTTTTAAGTATGTCTTGCACATACTTTTCCTGGTTGATAAAAATTCCATCTGGCTGTTGTTTAACCTGTAGTCCCAAGAAAAAGGTAAGTTCTCCCATAGCACTCATTTCAAATTCTCATTTCATAAGCACCTCAAACTCCCTACACCAAGCTTCCTTAGTGGATCCAAAAATGATGTCATCCACATAAACCTGAACAAGAATGATATCTTTTGAATTCTTCTTGATGAAGAGTGTCTTGTCAATAGCTCCTCTTCTGTAACCATGCTTCAGCAGAAAAGCAGATAACCTAGCATACCATGCCCTGGGTGCTTGATGAAGACCATAGAGTGCCTTTACCACCTTATAAACCAAATCAGGATTCTGAGGGTCTATAAAACCTTTAGGCTGAGTTACATAAACTTCCTCTTCAATTTCACCATACAGAAATGCACTCTTCACATCCATCTGATAGACAATGAATCCCATGTATGAGGCAAAAGCTAAGAACAATCTAATAGCTTCAACTCTTGCCACAGGAGCAAACACCTCATCATAGTCAATACCTTCTTCCTGCCTATGACCTTGAGCTACCAATCTAGCTTTATTTCTTACCACAATACCCCTAGCATCCCTTTTGTTCTTGAGAATCCATTTTGTTCCAATAGCATACTTTCCTTCAGGCAAAGGTACTAACTTCCAGACCTTCTGATTGTAAAACTGTTGCATTTTCTCTTGCATAGCTTCAACCCAATCAGGATCTTCAAGGGATTGAGCTACACTGCTTGGTTCAAGATGAGACAGAAAACAAGCATACAGGCAATGTAGATAGTCTGTGTGATTATTCCTTAGTTGATCTTGAATATAACTCACAAATGCAGATTCTCTAAAACCAGGTTGTTTCAACTTGCTTCTTGTGTGAACAGTTGAATTGGGATCTCCAAGAATCAAAGACTGAGGATGAACAGTGTTTATCCTCTTGGTAGCAGTAGGATTGACACCAAAGGTTGAGACTTGAGTAGTGATAGAGGGATTGAATTCACCATCATATGAGGAGTAAGTGAAGATGCCAGTTCTTGATTGATGATGAGAATCCTCCAACTTAGATCCTGAAGAGAGTGAATTCCCAATGTCAGATGGACTTGGGTACCTTGTAGGAGGTTCGTTGAAACCCAATGTATCAGCAGAAGAAGTGGACAGAGGACCAGCAGGATTGGTGACCCCAGCAGAAACAAAAGAGCCATCAGCAGAATTGGTAGTAACAGCAGGAACTGGAAAATCACCAACAGAATCCATATTCCTGCGGGCTTCATCTTCAGCTTGTCTTAAGATCTCCAATGTTTCTTGTGAGAACTCCAAACCAAACCTTTTAGTAGCTTCTTTGGCATTATGTTCTTGACATTGAAGCCTAGCAAGATCTTCTGCAAAACTAGAATCACCTTCAGCCATATCAGAAGTATCTTTGTGCTCAGTACCTGAAAAATGGTTAGAGGGAAAAGAAGGAACAACAATAGGTCGTTCATCACACTCTGAATCTGAATCATCATCTGAGGTACCTGCATTGTTAGTTTCAAAATCATGTGCACCTACAGATTGATTAGCTTTGTATCTAGAGTAACCTAAAGTATCAGTCAGATAATCAAGGTCAAAATACCACTCATGACCTGTACCCTGTACATTAGGTTTATCCTCAAGATATCTTAAATTGAGTGTTTCTCCTATCCTCTTGGCAGACAAATTATATACCCTATAGGCATTACTATGAGCAGAATACCCAACAATAAACCCCTCATCTGCCTTCCCTTCAAATTTACCTAGATGATCACTAGTGTTCAAAATAGTTACATGACAGCCAAAAGGTTTAAGGTAACTAATGTTTGGAATCTTCCTAGACAAAAGCTCATATGGTGTTTTGTTGTGAGGACTAGTAATTGATACCCTATTCAGAACATAACAAGCAGTGCAAACTGCTTCAGTCCAAAACATGGTTGGCAACTTAGAGTCAGCCAGCATTGATCTAGCTGCTTCTATAAGGGTTCTATTTTTCCTTTCAGCAAACCCATTTTGTTGTGGGGTTCTGGCATTACTATAGTCCCTTTTAATCCCCTTATTTCCACAGAGTTCTATTAGATTAGTATTTTTAAACTCTGTTCCATTATCACACCTAATAGTCTTAACCTTTTTATTCAGATGGTTTTCAATTAAGGCAATAAAGTCCCAAAGCACATGATAGGTTTCATCTTTAGTACCTAAGAAGAAAGTCCAAGAAAACCTGCTAAAGTCATCAGTAATCACCAGGCAGTAGTACTTATGGTCAATACTTCTGATAGAAGTAGGACCAAAAAGATCCATATGAAGCAGCTGCAGTGGCTCAGTGATAGTGCTCACAGCAGAAATGGCCTTGTATGAAGCTTTGTGTTGCTTCCCTTTGTTGCAGGCAACGCAATTGTGTTCATTTGTGAAATTCTCGAAAGGGAGCCCTTGTACCAAACCATTCTTAGCCAGCTTGTTGATGGTCTTAAAGTTCACATGTGCCATCCGCCTATGCCATTTTTGGATTCATCCACAGATGCTTTTGCCACCAAACAAGCTAAATCACCCCCAGGCTGGACATCATTCAGGTTGAAACTGTAAAGGTTGTGAGTTCTTGGAACTTTGAGTACAACCTGACTATCATCAGGCAACTTGAAGTCTTTGGACAGCACAAGACAGTCAGTGTCAGTGAAGAGAACACAATTCTTCTTGTCACACATTTGTGAGATAGAGAACAAATTGAAGTTCTTGAGTTCTTTCACATAGAGGACATTATCAAAGTCCAGTTTAGGTGTATTTATGGTTCCCTTCCCTGTTATCTTGCCATCTCCTCCTCCAAATGTCACAGTTCCTCCATTAATGAGTATAAAATCATGCAGTCTTTCTAGGTTACCAGTCATACTTCTGGAACATCCACTGTCAACAATACCTACATCTTTACTTCTAAGAGGATTATCCTACAGCAAAAGAATACATACAACAATATTAGTTATTTAGGAGACCCAAGCCATCACTGACTTGGGTCTGCCTAGTGGATCAATAATAATTAAACCATGGAGATTGATAAGATCCACCATTGTTCTTGGACCCCATTCTTTTATAGTGGTCATTGTTTCTCCAAGAATAACCTGCTGAGGACTTAACAGCAGTTTCCCATCTTTCCCCCTGATGCGTGGGTTTTGAAACCTTACAACAGGTTTTACCTCTCGAGGGATCTCAAGAGGCTTACAACCCCACCAGGCAGTGTACCTGACCGATGTAGTATAGTGTAGTGGTAAGTACGGGGGATTGATCGTTCTCCACAGGGAATAGTGTTCGTTAGGTGTGAAAGACTACTCTAATTAGGTCTAAGGGTTGAGGAAGATTCTTTTTATGTTTTTATATTTTTATGAAAGCAAGTAAAATCTCGGTTTTGAAAGAGTGGGCGGAATTAGTTGCTAGTCAACTAACCCAAAATTACTACGGATGCAAATAAAATAAAATAACAAAAATGAAAATGTGGTGAGAAACTTATGTGTAGAGAAATGTGTTTACTTAGATTTCCTTACTCCCTAACTATCTTTTACCGGTTAATTAGTGTGTATTAGTCGCGTGGATGACGGGTGTATTCCTTAATACCATTCGTGGGGTGGCGTACTTACTTCCCCAACTCTACAAGCTCCTACTTCACTCCTATGTCGAGCCGGCTAGGAAGCTCCTAACATGGGATCACTAGAATTCGCTTGTGCATTAAATACAACCATAAAAACCTTTAGTACGCATTTGGTTCATGTTTCTTAAGACGTTCAAGCAAGTTACCGAATAGGAAGTTAGCCAGTTTTCTTAAGCCTAACATAGATAAACAATCATCCAATACAACTAATAACACACTAACAACCAATAATCAATAGCTAGGTTTCATTAGATCTAAGCAAACACAAGATAAATTTAGCCTAACATGTTAATCAAAAGACAAGAATAAGATAAAATCAAACAACACATAGACATATTGAATGATTAATTGATAACTTATCTTCAATGTAACATGGAAGATCTCAAGGCAAAAAGCCTTGAAAAAGAAGCTAAATTCGTCTTAGGGTTTTCTCCCAAAAATCCACACACTAAGCTCTCTCTAATGACAAAAAATTAGAAAACTATATATAGATTTTTGGATCTGACGGCGTCACCTTATGGAGTGTGACGCCGTCACCTCGCCGCTTTTAGGGTTCCCGGATGACCTTCTTGACGCCGTCCCTCTTTAGCTCTTCAAAAATCCATTCTGGCTTATCAAGGCTTGACGCCGTCGAACCTTGAACGTGACGCCGTCCCCTTTTGATTTAAGCCGTGACGCCCTTGATCAAGTTAAAGCGTGACGCCGTCAGAATTTACATGCTATTTTCACTGGCTTATCATGAGTAAATTTCACGTCCAACTTTTCTTGCCAAGGCATGACGCCGTCCAGGGTAAATTGTGACGCCGTCAAGGGTAACTTTCAGCCGATTTTTGAGACTTTGTCGTTTTCTTCACTTTTATGCTCCAAAAACGTCCAAAATGCCTCCTTTTCCAGATTTCTCCTCAAAAGTACCTAAAATGACAAAAGGAACGATTTAGGGCAATATTTGATCAAATAAATACGATTTAAGGCTTAAATGACCCCTTAAAAGCGGTACACTTTTCGCTTCATCAAATACCCTTACACTTGAGATTTGCTTGTCCTCAAGCAAATGCGCTTTTATTCTAATCAAAATACAAGTTAGGGGTCATTTAATGCTAACATAAAAGTAATTACAACAAATATTCGTTCCACTTCAATCATAATAAGCACGGAGATTACAAACTAGTACCTCACAAGTAGTGTTTAGATACTCACATCTCTCAAGTGTCATCAAAATACATCTCATAAATGAAAACGGATAATATCTCTTACTACCTGTCATAGCAAATAGATTACCATAGGCTTGGGAAAGGATCGAAACCTCCTCCACTAGGCGTAAGCACCTAAGATAAACTATCAAAGAGGGCTTTTAAATGGGTTATAACGTTAGGTGTAGGGAAAAGGAAAACACGGTTTGGTTGGATAAGGGATATTTTACTGGTGGCTAGTTAAAAATCTTGATCAATTACATGTACTATACAATGTTGCTAAGCCAAGACTAGACTCGATCTTAAGTTAATGAAAGAAAGTAACAAAACATAACAAAAACATAAAATAAAATACAATGAAACGGGATGGTAGTCCGTATGTTTTTTCTACTTTTTCTTTTTCTCATTTTTTTGTATTTTTCTTGATTTTTCGATTTTTTTTTTTTTTTTTTTTTTTTTTTTTTTTTTTTTTTTTTTTTTGCATACACTTTTGCCCTACCATCCAAAATAATACATCATAGGGGCATTGCATCCCCCTTACACTTGAACTTTAACATAACTTTACAAATACTAATCTAACGACTCGAATTAAGATAATTGAAAAACTTGGAGTACTTTTAAAACATTTAGCACATATGGGGGTAATAAATGATGTTCTTCCCCATTACTCCATTACACTAGTACTTTACCCATGAGTCCCAATCGTCCCAAAACAATATGTACAAGGATATGACTCGACTTAGCAACCATGTAATCAATTAGATAATTAACTTGGGTTTAAACAAATGTTGTAACAATAATGCACTAAAAATGAGTGCATACAAGGTAGGCTAAGGCGATTTGGGTGCACATTTTAGTGGGGTGTAACAAATTCTTCCTTTAAGTAAAATGCTTAAAGGTTGAAACGAAAAGATAGGCTCTGAGGGGTGTACTAGGGGTATCGTGTACTAAAAATGAGTACAACGCAAAGGGTGTGGGAGAATTACTTGACCAATGTAGCCAATGTAATTTATAACAAAAACACAGGTGTAAAACAATGGGTTAATCCTAATGCCTCTTATCATGTAGTAAATCTAACTACACGAATGTAGTCTCACTTGTGGCCTCGGAATGGTCCTAACGCAAGTTCTAGAATCTAAGTGCTACCGGTACACACATCATAGCATAAATGCTTTTCCTACCAATTCTAGGGCGAACCTCACATATTTGGGGGTGGAAAATTTTTTAGTGGTACGGTTTTTGTGCTAGTCATATAACTCCTATCCATGAGACGCTCATTAAGATCAAAGTTTCACTCCTATATGTTGTAAAAAATTTTAAATTTGGCACTAAAATTACCCTAACAAGTATTTCTCTCAGTTTTATTACACATCTACCATTAAACAAACAAAAGTCAAGCGTAATTGTATTCTCTAAAATCGTACTTTTACCCCCCCTTACACTTAAGATGAACATTGTCCCCAATGTTCAAATAACAAGATGTAAAAGTAAATAAGGTAAAAGAATGAAATCAAATACTCCCCTGATTCGCTCGGTGGATAATGAAATTACACGGTTAGATCTTCCTCCAAAGTAATGTAGAAGCTCCATGACTAATGCATCGCCACAAGCTTGATTCAAAACATTTCCTTGTCCAAAATAACCTGTTAAACCTGAGAAAACAAACACGAAAACCTGCATAACATCGGCGGGATAAAATCTATATATAAGGATATAATGCTTGTGGAATGATAACTTTGCAGATTCCTGGAGATTATAAGTTGGAGATTTTAATAAAAACTTTTTTTTTTTTAAAAACAAAACTTTCAAAAATTTCTGAAAATTAAATCTGACGCCGTCAGGTTATAAACCCTGACGCCGTCAGAAATGACCTGACAAAAATTTTCATTTTAAGTTTCCGGAAAATTTCTGGAAAAACCTTTACCTTACTTCCTAGAAATCCTGCAAAACATCATTATGACTCGATACAAGCATTTGACTCAAACAAATACGAATATGTATGCTAATTTATTATTATTACGATTCATGTTCATTTGTGTTCTAATAAACCAATTTAGATTTCCCTTACACTTAACTTTTGCAAAATACCTTTATATGTAGTTAAGACGAAGTTAAAAACAACATAAAGCATTTTCACAATTTACTTTTGAACATGAATCAATACTAATAAAAATTAAACACACATACGGAAACAAATAAAATCAAACAAAGCAAATAAATAAACACACAAAGCAAATAAAGCAATTAAAGCTTGGGTTGCCTCCCAAGAAGCGCTTTTCTTTATTAACGAGTCTTGTAGCTAGACTCAAAGTCACGTACATTACGTGACTCCATCATCGGTCACGGTTCCTAGGCCATTCTCCTTCCCGGTTTTATATTCCGGTCCTAATTTCAAACAATCCTTGTAGAAACCGAATATCCTTTCCATAACATAGTCTACTCCTTTACTTCTATCCTCATCATTCCTATAGTAGACCGCTTGCTTGAGCTCCTTCTCAACATTTGACAAGTGTTGGAATTGTTCTATCTTATATGGCATTTGGTAGCTTACTTCATCGGTCTCATCCTTAAATCTAACTATCCCTAAGGAAGGTTCATAAGTCATTCTAGAGACCTCAACAAATGGTTTTCCAAAAACCACTTGAGTCAAGGATGCATTGACTATTGGGCGGATATCTTCTACAATTACAAAGTCGGTGACATAGGTGAAGTTTCCTACAATAACCGGTAATCCCTTAACTCTTCCCGTGAAGTTACTCATCCAACCCTTGTCAGGGAACATCCTATACCCAAGTTGATTCTTCATTATCAAGTTGTAGTGGGCTCTAGTCATGATGTTTATGGGCGATCTAAGGTCGATGTAAGCTTTCCACACATGTAGATGTCCAATGTTGCATGGTATGTTGAGATTAGAAGGGTCGCCTATTTCTATGATGGGTCTACCTAGGAAGTATGGTGTCTCGGGGTCATCGAATAAGTTTGTATGATATGCGCGCTCTTCCTTAGTGGGTAGCCTATTGAAGTAGTCCTCATCATCATCTACTTCTTCAATCACACTTGTCCTAACTTCCTTATCAACCTCGACTTTCCTATCCTCATCCTTAGGTTCACTATTATCCTCATTCCTATCAATTGGTTTAATAGTGACAATGTTGACAAAGTGGACGTGTTTGGATGAAGAGGGGTCTTTTACTTGGGGTCCGCTATTTGTGTTCCTAGCGTCCTTATGTGGAGGTGATAACACTTGGTTATGGAGAGCTTTCAACAAGTTGTCAATTTTAGTGGTCATCTCCGTTTGTTGTTGATTGAATTCGGTCTCGAATCTAGCTATCCGAGCTTCTTGAGATGCCATAAATTGGGAAATCAATCCTTCAAAGTTATTGGTACTACCATTGCCGGAAGGATTATTGTTGAAAGTACGGTTCGAGTTGGAATCGCTTGATTGGAAACGATTAGGTGGGTTGGAAGAATTTGTTTGTTGGGCGTTTTGGTTTTGTTTCCACCTAAGGTTCGGGTGATTTTTCCATGAGGGGTTGTATGAATCACCGTAATGGTTTGGCTCGGGTTTGAAAGTGTACCACTTGTCTCCCGCTCCGTCGGTACGCGAGGATGCGTAGTCCACAAAAGCTTGTTCGGGGAGTTCCATGCAATCACGAGTGTCGTGGGGACCACTACATAATTCACATGAAGAAGTGATTTTGTTCACTTGGCTTGAAGGTTTAGGAGCCTCGTAGGATTTCATGAGTAACTTGACTTGGTCTTCAAGTTCTATGATCCTACGGTCAGAAGTGCTTGAATTGTTCGAAGGCAAAGATATTGCCTTGACCGTTTTATTCAAATCACGGGGATCACTCCAACTTTCGTTGTCATAAAGAGCAAGATCCTCTAGGAGAGCCCATGATTGTTCCGCACTTAGATCACGTAGCT
This sequence comes from Artemisia tridentata subsp. tridentata, assembly GCA_021014915.2. Classification (NCBI taxonomy): domain Eukaryota; kingdom Viridiplantae; phylum Streptophyta; class Magnoliopsida; order Asterales; family Asteraceae; genus Artemisia; species Artemisia tridentata. The sequence goes on from CP139507.1 coordinate 86,374,300, forward strand.
TACCACCGGCCGCTTGGTCAATGGTTTGCCTCGTGGAGAGATTGATATGGTCATAGAAGATTTGGACTTGGAGCCAAAGTTCTATGCCATGGTGAGGGACTTTTTGGAGTAAGTCCTTGAATCGAGTCCATGCCTCGTAGAGAGTTTCGCCTTGACGTTGTTGGAGCATCAAGATATCATTCCTTAGCTTGGTAGTTCTTCCCGGTGGGAAAAACTGAGCAAGGAAACGAGTGGTGAGATCATCCCAAGAGGTGATGGATCCTGCGGGTTAACGTTCTAGCCATTGACTAGCTTGATCCCGCAAAGAGAATTGGAAGAGACGCAATCGGGTCGTCTCTCGAGTGGCAACATCAAGGTCTATAGAATCAACGATTTTAAGAAAGTCCTTGAGGTGTTGATTAGGATCTTCAGATCGAAGTCCATGGAATGCGCATCCGCTTTGCACCAACCGGATGGTGTCGGATCGCAAGGGTGTGATATTGGCTCCTTGAGTGAGCTCAATAGTGTTTCGATAGCCATGGTGGCTAGGACGGGAATACTCTCCTAAAGTACGGGCTCTAGGAGGTGGTTGTGGTTGTTGTGGTGGTGGGTTGTGGGGGTTAAGGATATTACCATCTTCCATGATGTCGGATGGTATGGTTACGAACAAAGAAACGAAGAAAATAGATAGACTAAAGAAAATCTAGAAAAATAAAATAAAAATCTCACTAGAAAGGAATCTAGTGAGTAGACCTAATAGAAATAAAAATTCAACCTAAACAATAACTATTCCCCGGCAGCGGCGCCAAAAACTTGATGCGTGGGTTTTGCAACCTTACAACAGGTTTTACCTCTCGAGGGATCTCAAGAGGCTTACAACCCCACCAGGCAGTGTACCTGACCGATGTAGTATAGTGTAGTGGTAAGTACGGGGGATTGATCGTTCTCCACAGGGAATAGTGTTCGTTAGGTGTGAAAGACTACTCTAATTAGGTCTAAGGGTTGAGGAAGATTCTTTTTATGTTTTTATATTTTTATGAAAGCAAGTAAAATCTCGGTTTTGAAAGAGTGGGCGGAATTAGTTGCTAGTCAACTAACCCAAAATTACTACGGATGCAAATAAAATAAAATAACAAAAATGAAAATGTGGTGAGAAACTTATGTGTAGAGAAATGTGTTTACTTAGATTTCCTTACTCCCTAACTATCTTTTACCGGTTAATTAGTGTGTATTAGTCGCATGGATGACGGGTGTATTCCTTAATACCATTCGTGGGGTGGCGTACTTACTTCCCCAACTCTACAAGCTCCTACTTCACTCCTATGTCGAGCCGGCTAGGAAGCTCCTAACATGGGATCACTAGAATTCGCTTGTGCATTAAATACAACCATAAAAACCTTTAGTACGCATTTGGTTCATGTTTCTTAAGACGTTCAAGCAAGTTACCGAATAGGAAGTTAGCCAGTTTTCTTAAGCCTAACATAGATAAACAATCATCCAATACAACTAATAACACACTAACAACCAATAATCAATAGCTAGGTTTCATTAGATCTAAGCAAACACAAGATAAATTTAGCCTAACATGTTAATCAAAAGACAAGAATAAGATAAAATCAAACAACACATAGACATATTGAATGATTAATTGATAACTTATCTTCAATGTAACATGGAAGATCTCAAGGCAAAAAGCCTTGAAAAAGAAGCTAAAATCGTCTTAGGGTTTTCTCCCAAAAATCCACACACTAAGCTCTCTTTAATGACAAAAAATTAGAAAACTATATATAGATTTTTGGATCTGACGGCGTCACCTTATGGAGTGTGACGCCGTCACCTCGCCGCTTCTAGGGTTCCCGGATGACCTTCTTGACGCCGTCCCTCTTTAGCTCTTCAAAAATCCATTCTGGCTTATCAAGGCTTGACGCCGTCGAACCTTGAACGTGACGCCGTCCCCTTTTGATTTAAGCCGTGACGCCCTTGATCAAGTTAAAGCGTGACGCCGTCAGAATTTACATGCTATTTTCACTGGCTTATCATGAGTAAATTTCACGTCCAACTTTTCTTGCCAAGGCATGACGCCGTCCAGGGTAAATTGTGACGCCGTCAAGGGTAACTTTCAGCCGATTTTTGAGACTTTGTCGTTTTCTTCACTTTTATGCTCCAAAAACGTCCAAAATGCCTCCTTTTCCAGATTTCTCCTCAAAAGTACCTAAAATGACAAAAGGAACGATTTAGGGCAATATTTGATCAAATAAATACGATTTAAGGCTTAAATGACCCCTTAAAAGCGGTACACTTTTCGCTTCATCACCCCCCCCCATGTGCATGGTGTCAAAATAAACAGCCCTAAGATCATTATGAAAATAAGTGCTTGTAGGTCTGTAGAAAGGTCTAGCATCGTTCCTCCTCCAACCAGCAGAATCGGAACTACCAGCAGGAACAGACTCACCTGCAGGAACTGGCTTACCAGCAGCAACAGGCTTACCAGCAGCAACAGTCTTACCTGCAGGAGCTGGTCTACCAGCAGGAAAAGAAACTCTACAAGAGTTCATTCTTGCTGCTTGTGGCACATATGGGGGTATATCATTAACATTGTCCCACATAGGCCTTGTTTGACCTTACAAACCCATCTTTTTCTCATAAAAGTCACAATCTTTGATAAGATGAGCATAACTACCACACACAAAACAAGATTTCTTCTTAAAAGACTTATTCTTAGCATAACTTTTCTTATTGCAACCAGAATTATCATAACCACAAGATGACTTAAAATTATTCTTAACAGAATGAAAACCAGAAACATCATTGTTTGAAACAGAACCAAAACAATAAACATCATTGTTTTTAACATAATTAAAAGAAATATCTTCAAATGCAGCTGTCTTTGAACGAGATTCATCATCAGCTACTTCTGAGGAGAAATCTTTTGACTTGGTTGAGGTAGACTTGTCACTTGAATCACATGTGGCATAGTCATTGGTCTTGATTTCTGAAGATTTGTCACTGTTAGAACAAGATACAAAATCATTAGAGTCACAATCAAGATCAGGCAAATCATTTGCCTTCTTGCCATAAGTCATCTGTGAATCATCAAAGTCACAATGGGGAGAGGTAGGCTTAAATGTTCCAGTGATTCGTGGAGGAACAACATTCATTCCTCCTTCTTTGACATATTTGACAGGAATTTGGTAATTTACCTCCTTAGGGGTAGGGTCAAATATACTTGGGTCACTAGGGTCATAAATATCATTTGGCCCAACATCATACCCCAATCCCCTCTTACACCTTACAGACTGAGTACTGTTATTTAATTTGACTAGGTTTTTAGCTGATTCTTGCCATGCATTATGTCTAGCCAATTCAGTATATGCTAACTGTTGGGTTTGATACCAAGCCTTTTGTTTCTCTAATGTTTTCAGAGTATGTTCATAAGCTTGAACCTTAACAAACAATTCTTTATATTGAGGCTCTATATCATCAAATTCTCTCTTAAGTGCAGCATATTTAATTTCACAACCAAAGGGACAATTTTGTACCTGAGATGGGTAGCCCATCAAACCAAGTTCCCCAGCCGCTTGTGTCTCAGCAACATGTCCAGCAATCATCCCATAGACCTTTGCAGCTCCTCTTTCTGCATCAGCTACCACATGTTGTTCCCAATCCAACATGGAATCCACAGACAGCAAGGCTTTGGGTTCTTCTGACTCCAATTCTTGAATCTTGAAAGCAGAATACCTTGTTTTGTCATCCACCTTCTTATCTGTGCATTCTCTAGCAAAGTGACCTGGTTGTGAGCATTTGTAGCATATCACCTTCCTCTTGTCAAACCTTGCTCCTTCCTGTCCATCGAATTTAATCCTCCTCCCTGCCTTCTTCTCAAATCTGTTAACCTTCAACGACAGCATAGCCATCTGCCACTTGATATCCAACTCTTCCAGATCCAATTGATCAATCTGATCAAAGTCTTCATAGGCAATTTGCTGTTGTGGAGCACTTTCAGCAACAAATGAATGAAGAACTTCCTCAAGCACATTGCCAGACCTTGACTGTGATCTAGGTGTTGCAGTGGAATAGGAAACTGATGAAGAAGAGGGGGTTGGGCTATCACCATATGAGACCTTGTTAGTACTGGTAGCACTAACAAATGCAGTATGAGCTGGAGTGTGAGATGAGTAGGTTGAAACCCCTTTGATGTCAATTTCAAGGGTCTTGAGCTTGTTGTACAAATCATCAAAGCTCATGAAATCGAGCCCACCTCTGGCCTTAAAGGTGATGGAAACCTGAGACCAGGATGGAGGCAGAGCCCTCAAAAACTTGGTGTTGCAGTCTTCATTGTCAGGCCTGGCCTGCAACTAGTTGAGTTGGCTCAGGATCTTGTGAAACCTGTCATAACCTTTGTGAATCCCTTCAGCCTCAGAGATCTTGAACTCCTGGAACTCCTGCTTGAGCATGGACTTCCTCATCTTCTTAGACTCATCATTCCCTCCAAATCTAGCTTTTACAGCAAGCCAGATCTCCCTAGCATCATCCAGGTGATGAAAGTCACCCATATGATCTTTTGGAAGAAACTGAAGCAACAGAATTCTTTCTTTGGTCTCTCTTTATACAGCAACATGCTCTTCAGTAGAAAGAGGAGGAAGGATCATGATGTTCCCTCTTTCATCTCTTCCAGTTTTCTTCCTGCTGTTGCCATTCAGAATAATGTTCCAAAGGTTATGGTCACTGTTTGAGATCCAGTACTCCATCTTGATAGCCCAAATCTCGTACTCATCTTTCTTGAGGTATGAGAATTTAGCATTACTGTTAGACACAGTGGTTGTGACTATTTGTTGTTGGACTTGTGAAGTTTCAGGTTTTTCATTATTGATGACAGACTCATTAGAATGGACATCAGCCATTGAGAAAGGGTTTAAGAGATTTGTTTAGGGGTGTTTTCTTCTTCGACAGAGATCCTCACCAGGCTCTGATACCACTTGTTGGATCGTGCCTTCCTGATAGATCTTTGAGCTTGGTAGACTGTCTATGTAATCACAAACAGCCTAAAAGAATCTCAATGAATAAAACTTATGCTTAGGCGGAATCTAAACACAAGAGTTAAGAAGAAAACAAACAATAAAAACGTTGATCCTCTATGGATCTTTTATTAACTAATAATGTTTCAATGGAATCGATACAAAACTCATAGCCGCATGTTTCTTTTATACTATAAGAAACCCTAATGCAGCATCACTAAGAAAACGTGTAAAGAGATATACATTATCTCTTCCTAAAATAACTCTAACAAACATACTAAATATACGATAAGACCAGCAGTAACAGACACTGCCAGCAGGAACAAACAATGCTACCAGCAGGAACCACTACCAGCAGGAACTACATACCTGCCAGCAGGAACCAATACTACTACCAGCAACAATGAAATAAATATTATTTCAATAATTCCTAACAGAGATGACTAGAAATTGTAGAACTTAGAATTTATTATTGTTCCCTTTGTAACCTTGTATCTTCAATTCTTCCTTTGTAACCTTTGAAATTCATTTTGTATTATTTAGTCATATGCTTGAGTTTGCTTTGATATGTCACCATAACGTAATACTTCTATCCTTATCGGGTTGGGGTGTTACAATTATGGCATCAGAGCGACAGGCTATGACTTGTAATACATTTACCCTTTGACCTGTGAAGTTTGGACCATTAAGTTTCCACTGTAGGCGCTCATAAGACTACCTTTGAAAATTTTCTTTAGGATTTCTGTTACACCCCGTGCCCGCTTAGACCAAAAACTTTGAACTTTGACGCGGAAACGTTTAACTTTTACGGACATAATGTCACTCTTTTGACATCTGACAAAAATCCATACACATTCAGGAATTGAGACTATTTTTAAATGAAATTGCATTCAATTACCTTCGAAACGATAGGTGGCACGACCCGTTTTGACTTACGGATTAAAAGATATGATTTTTCGAAAATCGACTAAAAACCGACAAAATCTGGAAAGGTACCATACGGCTGTATGGAAAAATACCATATGGCCGTACGGCCATCTGAACTTTCTGAGTAAAACTCCATACGGCTGTATGGAAAATCACCATACGGCCGTATACCCCTTCTGTCCCAAAAATCCATTTTCGCTATCTCCGCTTGGAAACTCGACCTCCCGAACTCGTTATCCAACCAAACTTTCCAGATTTACTTAGCTTATCAATGAGCTCATTTTCATACAAAAACATTTACCGAACGACTTCTGGAAATAGTACTTAACAATTTAGACGGGTTATGCAAATAACCCGTTTTGACCCGTTTTCACCACAAACAACCCATACGACTTCCGTTTTACACCAAACTTTACCAAAAGCATTACATTAACATAACAAACATGTTTCAAGGGTACTTGACCCGTTCACATCCCAAAATGGGTACATTCACACATCAACCAAACACCCCCTTTAACTTTACTCAAAAACACATAAACCATGCTTAGACCCACCAAATGACTCCAAATCGTTACATAACTCTTGACATACAATTTGACACTTGTCTACTCGTTACAAAACGTTACTTGACTCACGGAGGTACAAACTTATACATTCGAGCTCGGTATCTACCTAAGATCTAATTCCTTACCAATATCCTATCCTTCCGCATACATGAGCCATACTCCTTATTCCACGCCATCCATAACACGACCTATAAAAGGGTTAGACAACTAAACCATAAGCTTTCGCTTAGTAAGTAACCCGACATAAAACACATATCATATACATATTAGCACATAAGCATCAAGTCACTTACTTGCTCCCACACAATACCATTCAAATATCACATAAACCTTCACCACATAAGCTATAATAAAACTCACTAGCAAGTAGCCATATACTTGCTATTCTAGCTCATATCTAGTCATCACTTTCCTATCTATCCTCATATACTCAACCAAGCACTAAACCTCATCATAATCATAACACATAAATACATAATACACATATAATACATGTTTTAGTGCAAGTTACTTACCTTAGCCACCCAAGCTAAGATTAACCACCATAATCATCATCATCAACCTCATCATCATCATCATCTTTACAATAATCAAAACCTAATCACATAATAATCAAATACATAAACAAGGGTTTAACATAACCCATAAACATACTCATCTTGTTAATCAAATCATCATATGATCATATCTTGATCATATGATGAAATCCCACTAACTATAACTCTTAACCTCATAACTCAAGAACATAAAGACTTACTTGAAGGGAAGCATAACTAGGGAACTAAACTCTTGCCATAGAACCATAATCTCTTTATGGATTAGCCATCCTTCTCATTTTCTTTCCCTCATTTCTTTCTCTTCTAAAACCGGACTTCCCACTCTATCACAATAATGGAAGAAGTGTCTAGAGAAAACTAGATATAACTAGTTGGGTGGAACTTTGGCCAATTGGCAGGAATGGCCCCTCAAGCCCTATTCTTTCTATTTTGGCCACAATACCTAGTACTTACTTATCACAATGACAACTTAGGCCCCTTTAGTTTATTCACCATATTCCATATTACTACATTAGTCATACTTTGACTATTAATTTGACCATCGGGTTTGACTTCCACGTAACTTTGTTGACCAACCAATCACATAAATTCCTTAGCATATTCCATCTAAGATGGGGCCTACTCATAACCGGGATACGGGTCTAACAATTCTACCCCCTTATTTAGATTTCGTCCCCAAAATCTGTCATTCTTTACTATCCTGCACTTAGTCACATAACTCATCTCATTTCTAGCACCTTAATCCCTAGTTTACTTAGTGCAACGATATAAGTGATCTTGCAACCCTACGCATACTATAACATATCACACCTCCTTAATCCCTACTACTTCCCGTTTAATTTTATCCCATCCAATTTTCGCTTAGATTTTCGTAATACAAGACATACTTATTACAACTAGTCATCCTTCTAATCCGCTCTATTACCGTTACACCATCATCTCTCTCGCTTTATCCTCCACTCTCATCCTTTGTCTACTTGATACTTAAGAAACTCGTACTATTTGGCTTTACATAGTTACACTCGACTAATACGTTCACATTCTATTATTTTCATTTTGTACCACGCCGCAAGGCACATCATATCATCGTTACAACTTCTCCATCCCCTCAAGGTTTCTCCTAAGTCTCAACTAAAAGCCTTGGTCAAATTCTAACCCTCCTATCTTAGTCCTTATAATTTCTAACTAATTCTAAACTCCCGCTTTCTACTTCTCTAACCCTACTCGTGTCGTGTCGGCAACACATAAGCCCACTCATTTATATTTCCTCATTTACATGGAGAGGCGTCCCAATCGATGTAAATCAAGAAGTATAAACTCATGGTTATGTACTCCCGACATAACACTACTACTCCTATTTCCCAATTTTAACTTTTATTATTTCATCCTGTTTATACTTCATATTTCCTTTTTAGACTTGGAACCATATCATTAACACGTTCATTATGAGGATATTTTTATTGCCAAGGATATAGGCAACCCCAATTGCCGATAAGGGCAACACGTTTTCATCCCGAGGGATCTTAATCATTCATCCCGAAGGATTCCTTATCATTCATTTACTTGGTCGTCCCGATGGATACCACATTCAACATTCATCCCGAAGGATCATTACATTCACACTTTATCACCTTAACAATGGATCCAAGTCATAAGCACCACACACACATTATTTCATTCGTTTATTTTAGTGTACGCAAGCGCATAGAGCATATGAGCCTGCTTGTTATAATTACACACCTCTATGTGTTTTACCATCCTACATTCTTAATCCGCTTTAGTTATTTTCACATCTTTACTTTACCTCTTGCATTCTTAGCCTACATTAATCATTTTCACATTCTTACTTTACATTTTAGTCCACTCGACTCATTTACACCTAGACTTCTCACATTTCACCAACCGTAACTCATACATTTATTATAGTAATTACCGCTAATCGCCTTAGCCGTAATATGATAATTTCAGGACAACGCCTTTATCTCATACACACTCCTCTCATTCTTTCTTACGTTTTTAACCCACCACATTCTTATTCTCGTATCTTATCTCTCTTCTATTAGTCTCACTCGCTTCCTTTACATGTAGACCTTACATAGATCGTCAACTATAACACATTCATTCATTATCAATAATTACAGCTAATCGCCTTAGCCGTAATATGATAATTTCAGGACAACGCCTTTATCTCATACACACTCCTATCATTCTTTCTTGCGTCTTTAATCCACCACATTTTTATTCTCGTATCTTATCTCTCCTCTATTAGTCTCACTCGCTTCCTTTACATGTAGACCTTACATAGGTCGTCAACTATATCACATTCATTCATTATTAATAATTACAGCTAATCGCCTGAGCTGTAATATAATTATTTCATGGCAATACCTTAACCTCATACATGCCCATCTCGTTATAGCTATTAGTACTTAAGAAATTTCGCTCTAATTCATCATTTACTCCATCCCTATGCCCTTTTCTTATTTTGTAACTTTACTAAGTTCATCACGGACCCATTATGTATATATTTATATCATTTCTTCACCACACTATGCTATAACACTCATTCAACATTGCTACATGTTCATAATTATGCTCCTAATATTTTGACTTTCCCCTAACCCATCTCTAATACCTCATTAGTCCCTTTCACGTCTTACCATTATTATCTTCCTATAGTACGCAAGCACATAACTAAATCTTGAGTCTATACTATATAAAACTATCATTCACTTACGTAGCATACATATACATAACATGGATTTCGTCTCATAATCTAAACAATCCATAACCCATTTCTAACTCATTACTTCTATATTCAACTAATTCCACATCACGTAATAATTACCGACACAACTCGAGCTGCACGGTAATCCTATCACTCACACATCAAGTCATATATCACATAAAACACATCCACAAGTCCTCATCATTCTACTCATATAGCAATCACATAATTCATTTCAAAACTCAACATTCACATCCTATAGCTTACATAATATTGGCCTACATTTCTTAAACTTAAACTTAACGCGTCTACGAGTGGTTTAAGTCTAGGCAATCCTAAGGAAAACCTAATTTACTTAAACCGAAGCTCTGATACCAAGTTGTTACGCCTGGTGCCCGCTTAGACCAAAAACTTTGAACTTTGACGCGGAAACGTTTGACTTTTACGGACATACTATCACTCTTTTGACATCTGACAAAAATCCATACACATTCAGGACTTGAGACTATTTTTAAATGAAAGTACATTCAATTACCTTCGAAACGATAGGTGGCACGACCCGTTTTGACTTACGAATTAAAAGATATGATTTTTCAAAAATCGACTAAAACTGACAAAATATGAAAAGGTACCGTACGGCTGTATGGGAAAATACCATACGGCCGTATGGCCATCTGAACTTTCTGATTAAAACTCCATACGGCTGTATGGAAAATCACCATACGGCCGTATACCCCTTCTGTCCCAAAAATCCATTTTCGCTATCTCCGCTTGGAAACCTGACCTCCCGAACTCGTTATCCAACCAAACTTTCCAGATTTACTTAGCTTATCAATGAGCTCATTTTCATACAAAAACATTTACCGAACGACTTCCGGAAATAGTACTTAACAATTTAGACGGGTTATGCAAATAACCCGTTTTGACCCGTTTTCACCACAAACAACCCATACGACTTCCGTTTTACACCAAACTTTACCAAAAGCATTACATTAACATAACAAACATGTTTCAAGGGTACTTGACCCGTTCACATCCCAAAATGGGTACATTCACACATCAACCAAACACCCCCTTTAACTTTACTCAAAAACACATAAACCATGCTTAGACCCACCAAATGACTCCAAATCGTTACATAACTCTTGACATACAATTTGACACTTGTCTACTCGTTAAAAAATGTTACTTGACTCACGGAGGTACAAACTTGTACATTCGAGCTCGGTATCTACCTAAGCTCTAATTCCTTACCAATATCCTATCCTTCCGCATGCATGAGCCATACTCCTTATTCCACGGCATCCATAACACGACCTACAAAAGGGTTAGACAACTAAACCATAAGCTTTCGCTTAGTAAGTAACCCGACATAAAACACATATCATATACATATTAGCACATAAGCATCAAGTCACTTACTTGCTCCCACACAATACCATTCAAATATCACATAAACCTTCACCACATAAGCTATAATAAAACTCACTAGTAAGTAGCCATATACTTGCTATTCTAGCTCATATCTAGTCATCACTTTCCTATCTATCCTCATATACTCAACCAAGCACTAAACCTCATCATAATCATAACACATAAATACATAATACACATATAATACATGTTTTAGTGCAAGTTACTTACCTTAGCCACCCAAGCTAAGATTAACCACCATAATCATCATCATCAACCTCATCATCATCATCATCTTTACAATAATCAAAACCTAATCACATAATAATCAAATACATAAACAAGGGTTTAACATAACCCATAAACATACTCATCTTGTTAATCAAATCATCATATGATCATATCTTGATCATATGATGAAATCCCACTAACTATAACTCTTAACCTCATAACTCAAGAACATAAAGACTTACTTGAAGGGAAGCATAACTAGGGAACTAAACTCTTGCCATAGAACCATAATCTCTTCATGGATTAGCCATCCTTCTCATTTTCTTTCCCTCATTTTTTTCTCTTCTAAAACCGGACTTCCCACTCTATCACAATAATGGAAGAAGTGTCTAGAGAAAACTAGATATAACTAGTTGGGTGGAACTTTGGCCAATTGGCAGGAATGGCCCCTCAAGCCCTATTCTTTCTATTTTGGCCACAATACCTATTACATACTTATCACAATGACAACTTAGGCCCCTTTAGTTTATTCACCATATTCCATATTACTACATTAGTCATACTTTGACTATTAATTTGACCATCGGGTTTGACTTCCACGTAACTTTGTTGACCAACCAATCACATAAATTCCTTAGCATATTCCATCTAAGATGGGGCCTACTCATAACCGGGATACGGGTCTAACAATTTCCCCATAGGAACTTAAGTTATTACCGGTGAGGAATGGGTAGACTAGGACATCTATGTAAGTAGCATTGCTTCCGCATCACTCTGATTCGTGCCTTTGCCTTTAGCTAAGCCTTATAAGAACATTTGTTTCTAAAGCTAGAAAGTTTTACAACTTAAGCTTAGTAACCAAGTAAGTTTGGAATTCCTCGAAAACTACATGGATACCTTGCACCATTTAAATTTCACTTCCTGATTTTGATCTCCACTTCCGATCTGTTTGATACCTTTCCGACCATCCCGAAGGTCATTTAACCCTAATGTGTTTGACACATTCTATGAATTCATTACCGTGCTGGATATAAATGTATCATCTGATACTACTCAGGCCTGGAAAATCCATTACTACTCCTATGAGAACTCTGGTTATTATTAACTATGGATATAGGAAGTTTTACTTCCCGCCCTTTGAATGATGAATCTTGCCTGCCAACCAATTTCCTTTGGAAGGATATGATGTAAATACTATCTCAGTACGAAATTTTTAACTGAGCATGATGATGCTGATAACTAATATTCCATACATCTCAATTTTGACGGTTATACGATGTTCGTATTACCAATGATACACAACCTACCTGCCCCTTATGCTAAAAAGCTAAACAAAATTCCAACACCTTGAACTGTTCGTTTATCTATCTCAACACAATGATGAACTGTGTACTTGACCTTGATATATGAACTACCCGTCTAGTTTAACGACCGTATTCGTTCTACGGATCTGTTTACTTTTGATATAATTGACTTTGAGGTCTTTTGGTTATGGATTGGATGGCTCTTTGTAAAGCTACCATAGACTACCGTATCGGAAATGTGACTTTTAACAATCTGCTTCACCCTACTTTTGTTATGATGACTCTCAACCACTTAAATCTGTTAAGATTATTGTTGCTATGGAAGCACATACTCCGATCTCATTTGATTGTCAAATTCCTCCTGACACCTATTAGTATCCAACCTTAGAAAGCTCTGGCGTTGGAAGTTTTTGTTGTACAAATTTTCTGGTGTTTTCTGATGAACCTTTTGGAATTCCCTCCTGCTTGGGAAGTGGAGTTAGCATTGAATTAATCTCAGTTGACGAAACCATGATACCATAGAAGTTGAGAGATTAAAGGAACTGATGAAATATGATTTTCTTCACCCTAGTGTTTATCCTGGGATTTTCCTGTTGGCTCATGAAGAAGAAAGAGAGAAGTATGCGGCGGCGTATCGACTATCGTGAAACTTAACCATATCACTATCCGAAATCATTATCCATTTCCGCGTATCAATGATCAATTTGGCCTATCTTTGAAAACTCCGTATCAGATGGTCTCATTTAGGTTTGAAGGACAGAAGAAACAACCACAAAAACTTCTAAGAAGGGAGTTGATTAACTGAGAGTAACCCCCGCGAAGCATTTTAGTTTTATTCGTGAAGAGGAAGATTGGTGATGTGAAGTAGATATGAAGACGATTCCTGAAGCGGCCTTCGTACTCGTTGTGATCATTATGAGTTTTAAAGGATGCCAATTGTATTGGCAATTAGAATCATGTTTTTCGCAAGTCTTTGGACAATTGTCATAATATGACAGTGTGTTTGTGCTCAGAGACGAAAGAGGCATATATAGATCATTTTCGTATTGAGTAGAATGACCCCTGTGTTCTGGAGGAATAGGTTTGATTGGCGTTCGGAGATAGTTGCAGACAACACTACCAGGTATCTTGCAATGACAGAGTTTTCCATAGAAAGGACCAAGATTGAAGACCGTTGTCAGAGTTAGAAACCTTGTAGAAGAGTAGTAGAAGATGTTCGTGACAGGCGTTACCATGAAAGAAGCATATAAGAAGAAACTCACGTTACCACACCTCAGTGTCCAGAAGAAGTGCCGAAGGCTTGAGGGACCAGACTCAAGTTTGTAATTCCTTTCCACCCTATGATCATACGGATAGACGTAGACAGACTACTTGGAATTGGAAGAGATTTGAAATCATGTATTTGAATGCATGAATTTTGAAGCGAACATTTGTGTTTGGGAGAGTTGATTCTGTGAAGGATGAAGCCATTGATGACGTAATTCACTTCCTCTCAACCTACTTAAGTTTCCGTTACCTGATAATAAAGTCCTTTGAATGAGTTAGGTTCTCTGTTAGTAATTCCGTTCTGTGTTCACTCTGCGTTTGTTGAATAACGAGTGTGGTATGAGAATTTTGACGAATTATGGAAGGAACTTTGAGATTTATGTGCATGAATGGGCGAATGTTGAAGCAACCACTTATATTAGCTAAGTTGATTTTGATGACCTCTAAGACTGTAGAAGGACTAGGTGAATTAAGATCGGTTGTTTTGTTAGCGACTTAAGATAAAGCATGACCATCATGAGGGCATATTTATATGATGCTAGTATTATGACGCCTGATCAACGTGATAATACTTACATCATATAACGTGCACTTATTGTGATCATAGGATATTTCGAGAAGTGCCTTAGAGCCTTAGAATTTCTGATAGCTGTTTGAGATTATCTGCGTTAGTGAGACTTTAGGTTCATTCTACCTATACGCGTAATCTGCCTTCACCGTTATACGAATTGATACGTTTGGATTCTCGACACGCGTTTTGCTGACCTCTGCACTTCCAATAAGAATCTTCGGTAATGTTGTAGAGCATTCTGCCGGTTAATGTTATCGACAATCTGTTTTCTGTACGTTCTCATCTGATTTGTCTAATCAAATTCTATGGACGGCATATCCGTCAAATCCTACGTATTTCCTGTATCTCTCCCGAGAGAATACGATTATCATCTATTACGTTTGGTATATTATTCTTTTGATCTGAATTCAGTATGGTATGTCCTTTCTGAAGAAACTGAAGCTATTTTGATCAACAAGATAGAGTCATGAGAAACAAGTCATTCGCATTTCCGTTCATGGTCCTTTGTGCTTCCGTTTCGTTTCACTTCAATTTTCGAGGACGAAAATTTTCTTTTAGAGGGGAAGAGTTGTAAAACCCCAAAATTACCATAATCTGAAATGACCAAAATACCCCCTAATTTTGAAATTTTAAGAACTTATAAAATACGCTATAATTAAAACTTGAGTTATATATCATGTTATGACTCGAAACTATACGATATGAACTTATAACCTAAAGAAAAATATGAAATGATACAAGAACTCCATAAATAAAATATGGCACGTCTAGAAGTTCCTTATAGACAAAAAATAATTAAAATTGTACATAACATAATCATAGAAGATAAGTATGAATTTGGCTAATTTTGGAAGGTCCTAATCACCATTATTTCACTCCCCATAATCGGCTCAATCATCCCCATATTTTTCTCCCATAACCGAACATCCCATATCCTCTCCAAGAAAACCCTAAACTTCTTTCTCCCATCTCATTTGTACGGCTCAAAGAAAAAAAGAAAAAAAAAACACAAGAACCCTAAAAATTATTCTAGTCGACATAAGGAAGAAGAAGGCTTTGATCTTGATCATTGTTCAATTCGTATCACACAAGGTAATCATATATGTATAATTTTAATCCATTCGAAATTGTGAAAAAAACCCTAATCGATCCATGTATTTTCTTTGTTCTTTCATTCGATTTGATCAAAAGGAAGGAGAAGGTGTTGGTGATTCGATCTTGTGGTATTCTTGTTCTTTTGATCACGCATCAAGGGTAACCGTATCTATCCTTGTTCAATTCAATCTTGGTTGTTTGATTTTTGTTTCGTTTTGTTGGATGTCCTTATCGAATTAACACATATGAGAATAGATCAAGTCACATAAAATGATAACTAGTTTCACATAAAATAATGAGTTGAAAAAAAACCTAATATGAATCGAGCTATGTAAAGTATTATGAATATGATGGTTATGAACATGTTAAGATCATGTAAAAGTCGACTAATATGTGTTTTGGTATCATACATAATTGATAGTAACAATATATAAGATATGGGAATGAATAACCTAAAAGATCACATAAAATAATAGACCCAGTTACTGACCAGAAAATTTAGTCAAATTGATTCGATTGTATCTTGAAGTTGGTAAAGTGTTTTTGAGTGTTTTTGGAGTCTAAAACTAAGTTTAAGAAAATAGATTTCTGGAAAAATAAGCTTTGTAATTTTTAGAGGTCGGGAAGGTACACTTTTCGATTTTACAAGATCAAGTGTCAAACTGGATTCGTATGTCTGAGAAAATCGTCCGTGTTTTTGATTTTTAATTTGCAAACAATGTCGAATTAGAAGGTACCCTTTTATAGGATTAATATTTCATATGTCTAGTAATTAATGGAATTTTTGCATATTTTTATGAATTATTTTGATGGGTTAAAGAAATACAAACTTTTCGGGTGTCAAATCTGATCATGAATCTGGACGAGTTGGTTTAAGGGATTTTTAAACTATAGTTATACTAGCTAATAAATTATGGAAAAATTAGTGTGAGTTCCTAAGACATTTAAGTACGTGTGTGAATTTTTGTGAATTTTATTTCTGAGTTCTTATATGATTCATAAATTCATCTAAACATAACAAATTCGTATATAAAAACTGTTAAGGGTTTAAAAAGGTTAAAAAGGTGTTATGTGTATATTTCTTAAACTAAAGGGTTTAAATTGTCATTTTTCTAAACTAAAGGGCTTAACTTGTGAAAATATGTAACTTTAGAATATTTACGTTTCATACCCTAATCTTACCATAATGACACTATAATCCCTAAACTTGTTGTATTTGCATAATGAACCCTAACACTTATGAAAGCTACGTTATGAACCTTAAACTATTAATATAGTCACATTGCTACCTCAAATTGATTAAGGGATAAACTTTAATATTTATGACTAATGCTTCTAGATATGGAAACCTTCTAATTATGGAAACTTACTAATTCGGGAAACCTGCCTAAAATAGAAGATTACTTAAAATGGAAGAGTCGACTAAAATAAGTAATCTGATTTAAGATAAGTTATTAATCAGACGATCATAAATTCGTGTAGATTCGCTGAAAATGGAGTTTACTTCCGATCTTTTCATTTCTAGTTGTGTTTTCACTTGCGGTCTAAGGTACAGATATTCTACCCTTTTTCAGTAAGGGTGTTTTCATGCCCATGACTCTTTGATTCATGATCTTTGATTCGTTATAAGATTCCCTTAAGCCATTGCTATGATCCCCTGTACTTTAATTCATTCGTTTGATATACTTCGTTGTTATGATGATCCATTTGACATTCATTCATTATGACTCGTGTGATATGATACTTGACATAATTCATTCGTTACCCTAGGACATGAGTATTCGAATCACTTGATGCTTTGAAGGTTCATTTGATATTGTAACTGGATGTGAAAACCTTTCTTAATTGTATCATGGAAATGTTTTGAGAAAAACTATTTTTAAAACGATGTTATGAGCATGATGCGCTATCATTTTTATATAGAATCTTGCTAACTTTTATGAAAACTATTTTAAAGACTACCTTTATGAAAACTGTTCTTTTTGAAGATCATTTTTATGAAAACCATTATTAAAAGATTTCTTTAAACGAACATTTGATAGAAACCTTTGAATTGAATCTTGCTATGAACCATTTGATTTCGAACCTTTGATTATGAACCTTTGAGATCCTATGCCTGATATGATTCCCTTATTTGACTCATGACTCTCATTGCATGATTGTCATTCTCATTGATTCATTCTGACATTTGTTTAAATGTCTCTGCTATGCTATGTTTATGTTTTGCCATGCTTATTGAGTTACTATCTTGTTTCTCTTGCCACGCTATTTTGTTATTATGTATGCTATGATAGATCCGTGCCTGAGCTTAACTAGTTGTGGAGGTACCATGACCATGTCTTTGATGGCACCCTAGACATGACACTCCCGTAGAGGTGTGATAGATCTACGCCGTTCCTCCTTATGTTATGATTTTGTGTACACTATTGGCCAACTTTATATATGTGTGACCAGTCTAGTACTGGCATTCATATTTTGTTAGGGAGCGTATGGATGCATCCTAGGATTATGTACGTGTATGTATGGTGACCAGGTGGTGTGTGCCTTACACTCATTCTCACACTTTTAGTACTTAGAGGTCTCCCATCTTCGTATACTTGTTATGCTTTAGTATGATTTGACGGATTATGTATGGAGTTCTTATGGCACATCCTTATATGAACTTTTCCCTTATTTCATTATTCTCTTGATTCATTCTCAATTCAGTTCTCATGCATTCTTGAATCATAGTCCTCTTTAAAATTTGTATGACTTTCATGATTATGCTTTTCGTTTTGTATTCTTATTCCTTCGTTGCTTATGCTTATTTACCATTATGTTATGTTATATATATCTGTTCACTGGGCTTTTTAAGCTCAGCCGCATTTCTTTTCCTGCGGCAGGTTTTATTTTGGAAGCTGGGTTATGTGTGGAGAGTACTTTGGACTTAGAAGACCTTACTAGCTATTCTTGATTAGAGATGACTAGAAATTGTAGAACTTAGAATTTATTATTGTTCCCTTTGTAACCTTGTATCTTCAATTCTTCCTTTGTAACCTTTGAAATTCATTTTGTATTATTTAGTCATATGCTTGAGTTTGCTTTGATATGTCACCATAACGTAATACTTCTAACCTTATCGGGTTGGGGTGTTACAATAACATTTGCGATAATTATGGAATTTGCGATAATTATGGCATTTGCGATAATTATTGGCAATTTTCGATAAACTCTTGTACAAGAGTTTCCGATAACGACTGAAGATGAACAGTTTCTAAGATTTATTGAAATTTATCATAACTTGAAATTTTGCAACCACGGATTATCTCAAACATTTTCTATGATTGTTTTAGGTAATCTGACCAAGTTATAACAATATTAGTCCACAAAATCTCAGGATTCAATCTGCTAGTGTTCGTACGTTCTTCTTAAACCCTAAAACTTAATTAACGCTCTTATGGTGTTTCTGGGTTCAATCAGAGCATGTAATCTTTCAATTCAAGGCATTACAACAACATTTCAACACATAAATTACACTATGACACTCACATACGATTTTCCCCAATTTTGTATGCTTAAACCCTAAAACAAGATTATGACTATTTGATGTTTCTGGGTACCATTAAGCATGCAAACGATGTTCATAATCAATATCTAAGCACAATCGTACAAATAAACACATCTTAAACACTCAAAATCGAATATCCCTAATTTAACGCAAACCCTAGATCTTAAATCCACAGTTGCGATAAATCTAGCCATTGGATCGAGATATAATTCAAAACCATTTGTTATAATGACTTCTTAAACATAAAAGTACTCACAAATTCGGATGAACTTAAGCGGATTTGTAGATTGAATGAGAACCGTTGATTAAGGTGGGTGATGGTATTAAATTTGGTGGGTGTGCTATGTCAGTAAGCGCAGAAGTATTAACTGCGGTTGTTTTTTGATATTTATGTAACTTATTTAACTTTTCACTCTTTGACACATCTAGTCCCCTAACCTTGAAATATTTTATTCCTAGACTTAACCCACCATTTCACTAACTCTTAGTCTCATACTTAGCAAAATATGCACACATCATATCCATCTTTATGATCTTATCACCAAAAACTTTGTGAAGCAACAATTTTTTTTTTTGAAAGCATGCAAGTACAAATTTTTGAAACATTTGGAAAAATTTATGTCTCCCCCTCAACACTTGTTCTAAAATAATATGTGACATTGTTAAAATGAACAAAGTGTTGTAAAAGGGTTTGTACTTGCATTTTTTTTAAAGAATATTTACATAGATAGTGTAGATGTTTGACTTATTTAATTGTTTTTGAGAAAATTTTCCAAATCACTCGGAGTCAAACATCTCATACCAATTCGGTGAACCAGATCCACAAATCTTGCATGAGGCAAGGCTTTTGTGAACAGATCCGCCAATTGATGTTCAGTACCCAAAAAATACAGTTCAACAGTACCCTTCTCCACGTGCTCCTTGATGAAATGGTATCGGAGATCAATATGCTTAGACTTGGAATGTTGCACGGTGTTGCATGAAATGGCAATGGCACTCTTGGAGTCGCAATACATTGAAATCTTGTTGAATACGTATTCGTAGTCCATTAGTTGTGATCGCATCCAAATGACTTGAGCACAGCAGGCAGACATGGCTACATATTCAGATTCTGTTGACGACAGTGATGTGAAATCTTTTTTCTTTGACTGCCAAGAGACGAGCTTGTCACCCAAAAACTGTACTCCTCCGGATATACTTTTTCTCGTGTCTAAACACCCTGCATGGTCAGCGTCTGAAAAAGCTACAAGTTCAAAGCCAGAATCCTTTGGATACCAGATCCCCAAATTAATGGTTCCCTTTATGTATCTAAGGATTCTTTTAACGGCTGACAAATGCCGCTCAGTTGGTCTTGACTGATATCGGGAGCATAGATACGTGGTAAATACAACATCCGGTCTGCTAGCTGTGAGATACATGATTGACCCAATGATACTACGATATTTTGTGGGATCAATGGGTGTCCCATTTATGTCAGCATCTAGCTTCGGGGATGAGGAGGACATAGGTGTATTATAGGTGTCACAGCTGGTCATACCATGCTTTTTCAGGATTTCCTGAGCATATTTGGACTGACTAAGGAATATACCACGGGGTGATTGATGAACTTGCAGTCCTAAGAAGAACTTCAGTTCACCCATCATGGACATCTCAAAGTTATTTTTCATTAGTTTTGCGAAAGCATTTGAATATTTTTTATGTGTTGATCCAAAAATGATATCATCGACATAAATTTGTACGATGAGAATGTCCTCCCCGTGTTTTTGTATAAACAAAGTCGGGTCCACAGTTCCTTTAGTAAAGTGATTGGCAAGTTAAAATGCAGATAACTTGTCGTACCAGGCCCTTGGGGCTTGTTTAAGGCCATAAAGGGCGTTCTTTAGCCGATATACGTGATTCGGATGTTCTTGGTCCACGAAGCCTTCTGGTTGAGAAACGTACACCTCTTCCCGGAGTTGGCCGTTGAGAAATGCAGTCTTCACATCCATTTGGTAGACAGTAATGTTCTTGTGAGCCGCGTAAGCCAGGAACATGCGAACAGCCTCAAGCCTTGCGACTGGAGCAAACGATTCTTCGAAGTCGATTCCCTCTTGTTGACTGAATCCTTTTGCGACTAGCCAGGACTTGTTACAAATGACAGTACCATCTGCATCTAACTTGTTTTTCCAGATCCATTTCAATCCAACGACATAAACCCCATCTGGTCTCTCTACCAGTTCCCAAACTTCTAACCGCTTGAATTGTTCCAACTCCTCTTGCATGGATTCAATCCAGTTGTCATAAGTGAGGGCTTCCTTGATGTTTTTGGGTTCAGCTTGACAAACGGTGAGTGCATAAATGCAAGTTTCACCGTCTGTGTGGAGTCTTTGTCTTGTCATGACTGGTTTTTCTGGATTACCAATGATGTTTACTAAGGGATGGTCCTTTGTCCATTTATGAGTGGATGGATAGTGTTGATAATTGTGGTGCAGGTTTGACGGTTCCAAATTACGTGTAGAAGATTCTGCAATATCAGGAATGGTTGGTGCAGGTACAAATGGATTAAAGAATGCATCTCCGTCATAACCTGATGGTGTGGGTACTTCAGCAGAGTGGTGGGGGGAATCTTCAGCTGTGGGTGTAGAAGTGGAAGGTGTTTGATCTACTGACGATGATGGTTCTGGTTGAGATGCGTCATCAGCAACTGCTGTGGAAGTAGTTGTTGGTGTATCAGGTGCTTGATTGTTTACGGTTTGAGCAGCGGAATTGGTGGATACAGCAGAGGCACGATTAACTAGAGGGTAATCGAACAGAGGAGCAAACAAGTCTTCTATATCCTTTCTATTGAACGGTAATGGTTCAGCTGAAGATTCAGGAAAGTTGAGACGGTTGTGTGCGGGTTCTAAGCTGTTTTGCTCAGAAGCCATTTCTGTGAGCTCATCAAAATTAGCATGAATTGTCTCTTGAATTTCCCGAGTACAACGATTCTAGATTCTGAATCCTTTTGAATTCTCACAATAGCCAACAAATACTCCTATGTCTGCTTTGGCTTTCAGTTTCCCCAAATCATCACGATCATTCTTTGGATAACAGAGAGCTCCAAAGACATGAAAGTAATTGATATTTGGTTTTCGACCATGAATAAGCTCATATGGTGTTTTGTCATGGCGTTTGGTGATCATGCATCGGTTCTGGGTATAACAAGCAGTTGAGACAGCTTCAGCCCATAGGTAGTCTGGTAATTGGGCATTAATCAACATAGTTCTTGCTGCCTCCACTAACGTACGGTTGCGTCTTTCGAGCAATTGACGAACTACTACTAAACAATAAGCTACGAATGAGAGATAAGCTAATAAGGTGAAATAGAGAATAAGAGAAGAAGAGAAAGATGGAAGGAATTCATTCATACATTACTCGGACATAGCTTACGCACAATACAATGAAAACCAACAAGGGAAATGTTGCCTCATGCCTTCTATTTATAGGCTCAACACTAGGGCAACATTTCCTTACAAGTTTCTAGAAGGAATAATACATAAGAGGCCGGCCCATGGACTCCTAATGGACTGGACATTTAAACACTAATATAGAGTCCATATTGAGCAACATTTTATCGATATGAACAAGACTTGAAATATTAATAAAACGTGTTCCTAACAAAATGTTTTGGGATCATCCTCAACATTAAAGCAATAGGAGTGTTGGTCAGAGACCTCATCCCTTGTACCTTTAATTAAGTATAATTGAAACTCAGGTCCAAATGACTTTGGAGTCCTGATCCTTTTGCTCTTTCTGAGCTCAGGTTCATGTTGTTGAACCACAACCTCATCAGAGACCTATGATACACCAATTTCAGCAGTTCCATTTGGAATCCTTTGACTTGGTCTAGGGACTGATGAGAACCTATTCTCATCAAAGATTTCATCCTATTGATTTAATTGAAACATACTCATTAGGTTCAATAACATATAGCCTATATGCCTTGGAATGCTCAGCAAATCCAACAAAGATGCATTTAATGCCTCTTTCACCCAAAGTTTTCTGCTTTGGATCAGGGAGTCTTACAACAGCCCTACAACCCCAAACCCTGAGAAAGTTCAGGTTGGGTTTTCTTTTAGTCCAGAGTTCATAAGGGGTAACCTTGTTCCTTTTGTTAGGAACCCTATTTAATAAATAGCAAGCTGTTAACATAGCTTCACCCCAGAACCCTTAACTCAGCCCTGAATAGGACAACATGGAATTAACCATCTTCTTTAGCACTCTGTTTTTCCTTTCAGAGATACCATTTTGCTGAGGAGTATAGGGAGCAGTCATTTCATGGATTATACCAACAGACTGAAAGTACAGAGTATCCATGTACTCACCTCCCCTATCAGTCCTTAATCTTTTGATTAGGGAACCAAGTTGTAATTCAACTTCAGTTTTAAATACTTTCAATTTATCTAATGCTCCATCCTTAGTATGTAACAGATAGACATAACAAAACCTAGAAGCATCATCAATAAATGTCACAAAGTACTTCTTATTCCCCAAAGAGGGAGTGGCATGCAAATCACACAGGTCACTGTGTATTAGCTCCAAGAGCTCAGTCTCACATTTTACACCCTGAAAAGGTTTCTTAATTATTTTGGTCAACAGGCAAGTCTTACACTTTTCAGTGTCCATGTCAAATGCTGGGATTAACCCATCCTTAGACATATCTTGTATCCTTTTATAGTGTACATGGCCAAGTCTAGCATGCCAGAGGGTAGAGTCGTTCAGTTTAGAGGTTGACATAAAGGCTGAATTAACAATATCAGTGACAATATTAAGCCTGAATATTTGATTACACAAATAGCCAAAACCAATAAACACACCATGTTTAGACAAAACAAACTTATCAGATTCAATAACTTGTTTAAAACCATGATTATTCAAAACACTACTTGAAACCAAGTTTTTCCTTATATCAGGAACATGAATAACATTAAACAAAGTTACAATCTTTCCAGAACTAAAACTAAGATCTACACAACCACGACCATGCACCAGGGCTGTTGACTCATTTACCATATGAAGAATATAACCATCATTCAGTGACTCGTAAGTATTGAACCAACGTCTATCTTTGCACACATGAACAGTTGCTCCAGAGTCAACCCACCACACAACATCATCATCCAGCACATAGTTAGATTCAGATACATATGTAACATAATAAATCTGAAAGGATTTATTAAACATATTCTGACCTTTAAGTGAGTTGGCAGAATCACCACTCCCTGAACCACTAGTGCCTAAACCATTGGCTTTACCACCAAGCTTAACACCTTTGCAATCCCTTTTAATGTGACAAGTTTTTCCACATTTCCAACAAGTAGGTGTTGCCTTCTTGTTAGGGTCAGCCCTTGTGTTATCATGATGTTTACGTTTGCCATTGTTGTTATTGTACCTGGTGGAATTGTTATGTTCCACCATATTGAAAACAGATGCACCAGTAGCATTGCTACTCTTTGGCTTGTCATTATCCTGTGCCCTGAGGGATTCCTCAATACGCAGATGACTGCCCAACTGAACAAGAGTCAGTTCTTCCTTCTTGTGTTTCAAGGTATGCTTGAAATCTTTCCAAGAAGGAGGTAGTTTGTCAATGATACAAGAAACTGGAATAGCCTCATCCATGTTCATTTTATGTTGTGTAAACCTTCCAAGTATACCAAGAAGTTCATTGTATTGTTCCATAACTGGTCGTGAATCAGTCATTTTGTAATTTGTGAAATTACTCACAAGAAACTTCTTACTTGATGCATCCTCAGCCATATATTTGGCATCCAAGGAATCCCATAGTTCTTTGGAAGATTCAACATTCTTATAAATATCAAAGAGAGAATCAGACATACCATTGAGGATTAAACTTCTGCAAATGTAATCATCATTCTCCCATTTGATCCTCTTCCTCATTTGTTCCATAGTAGCATCATCCCCATCATCAGGAATAGGAGTGCTCAGAACATACACCACACTCATTCTTAAAAGCAAGAAGTGCATCTTCTTCTGCCATCTCCTGAAGTCTACCCCTTCAAACATATCAAGTTTGGCAAAGTTTGAAGCCATGTGTTTCATACTTTCATAGCAGCAGCCATTGATTATCACAAAATTGTTTACTTTAATTGTTGGAGGTTGTGAGCCCAGAACAGGGTGAAGATAATCAATGACCTAACTACGTACCAATAAATGGTTACCAGATATCACTTGGAATCGTGTTATCACTTTCCAAAGTAAACTATTCGACCATATTGTCTGGGTATCATGAATATCTACTTGGGATAAGACCAAATGTTTGTTATTGAATTAGGCACAAATCAATAACCCTTGCGCATCCAAGTGTTTATGTTTTCTGTTATCGTCCCTCTCATGCATGATTTGATCTTCCTATTTATAGGAGAATACTCATAGCTAGTCAAATGGAATTATGAGGATTAATCGGCCCATTAATCGCCTCATAATTATCCCCATTATAGCCAATAGTGGTTACATGACCAATTAAACGTGGTCATAAATGCAATTTTAACTGCCACTTGAATAGGTCAGAGTAGGTACATACTCATTCCAGCAGTACTAACTTAGTACTAGCAGTAGTAACTCTGCTCCAGCAGTACTAACTTAGTACTAGCAGTAGTAACTCTGTGAAGGATTGAACATTCTGATGAGTTACTTCCAACCACTATCAGAGTCAGGGTAATCAGGGACTTAATGGGTGTACACTCCGTGCCTCCAAACCCATTTCCAAGTATGATCATATCCCTCAATTGAACTAAATTTCCAACACACCTAACACCCACCCTCCCAAACATTCAATCTCAGATAATGATTTACTCACTTTCTCTTTCTCTCTCTCTCTCTCTCTCTCTCTCTCTCTCTCTCTCTCTTATCATTCATCTTACATTCATCTTCATCATATATCTAAACTTTTTCAAACCCAATAATAACCAAATCTTTTCTACATAATTTGATGACGGTGATGATGTGGCGGTGGTTTGGTGACTGTGATTCACCGGATGAGGTGTGATTGTCTGATTAGTCACAAGCTCTGGCAACGTTACACCTACTCAAGTTGTTAATGTGAAATTTATTTTTATATAAGTGATTTGTCGTGTTTGTTGAGCGTTGGTTTTAAGCTTTTCTATTAAGCTGAGTTTGTTTTTTATGAGTAGCATATTCCGGATCTGATGTGTACTATTGAAAATAATCCCTTTTTTTATTTTGACTTTTGGATGGAGTCCTTGTTTTTTATTTATGTGTTACCTAATTGGTGAAAATGGCCGGTTAAGTTCACGATGTGTTCAAGTAATATTAAATAAAGTAATTAGTTGATATAGTGGTTAAAATGTGAAGAACCAAGTAATGAGCTTTGTGATGCGTGGTTTTGCAACCTTTCAACAGGTTTTACCTCTCGAGGGATCTCTAGAGGCTTACAACCCCACCAGGCAGTGTACCTGACCAATGTAGTATAGTGTAGTGGTAAGTACAGGGGATTGATCGTTCTCCACAGGGGATTGTTCGTTAGGTATGAAAAACTACTCTAATAGGTCTAAGGGTGAGAGAAGATTCTTTTTTGTATTTTTATATTTTTATGAAAGCAAGTAAAATCTCGGGTTTGAAAGAGTGGGCGGAATTAGTTGCTAGTCAACTAACCCAAATAACTACGAATGCAAATAAAATAAAATAACTGAAAATAAAAATGTGGTAAAACTTATGTGGAGAGAAATGTGTTTACTTAGATTTCCTTACTCCCTAACTATCTTTTACCGGTTGATTAGTGTGCATTAATTGCGTGGATGACGGGTGTATTCCTTAATACCATTCGTGGGGTGGCGTACGTACTTCCCCAACTCTAGAAGCTCCTACTTCACTCCTATGTCGAGCCGGTTAGGAAGCTCCTAACATGGGATCACTAGAATTCGCTTGTGCTTTAAATACAACCATAAAAACCGTAGTACGCATTGGTTCATGCTTCTTAAGACGTTCAAGCAAGTTACCGAATAGGAGGTTAGCTTGTTTTCTTAAGCCTAACATAGATAAACAATCATCCATACAACTAATAACACACTAATAACCAATAATCAATAGCTAGGTTTCATTAGATCTAAGCAAACACAAGATAAATCTAGCCTAGCATGTTAAACAAAAGACAAGAACAAGATAGAATCAAACAACACATAGACATATTGAATGATTAATTGATAACTTATCTTCAATGTAACATGGAAGATCTCAAGGCAAAAAGCCTTGAAAAAGCTGCTAAAATCGTCTTAGGGTTTTTCACCCACAAAGTTCCACACAAGTTCCACCCTAATGACAAAAAATTGCAAAACTATATATAGACTTTCAGATCTGAAGACGTCACGTTATGGAGTGTGACGCCGTCACCTCGCCGCTTTTAGGGTTCCCGGATGGCCTTCTTGACGCCGTCCCTCTTTAGCTCTCCAAAATCCGTTCTGGCTTATCAAGGCTTGACGCCGTCAGAATTAGGCGTGACGCCGTCCCGCTTTAACTTATACCGTGACGACCTTGATCACTCCAAAGGGTGACGCCGTCAGAATTCCCATGCAAATTTCTCTGGCTTATCATGAGTAATTTTCATATCCACCACTTTTGCCAAGCCATGACGCCGTCCAGAACAAATCCTGACGCCGTCGAAGGTACTTTCCAGCACAATTTTGAGACTTTGCCGTTTTCTTCACTTTAATGCTCCAAAAACGTCCAAAATGCTTCCTTTTCCAGATTTCTTCTCCAAAGTACCTAAAATGACAAAAGGAACGATTTAGGGCAATCTTTGATCAAATAAATACGATTTAGGGCTTAAATGACCCCCTAAAAGCGGTACACTTTTCGCTTCATCAAATACCCTTACACTTGAGATTTGCTTGTCCTCAAGCAAATGCGCTTTTATTCTAATCAAAATACAAGTTAGGGGTCATTTAATGCTAACATAAAAGTAATTACAACAATTATTCGTTCCACTTTAATCATAATAAGCACGGAGATTACATACTAGCACCTCACAAGTAGTGTTTAGATACTCACATCTCTCAAGTGTCATCAAAATAAATCTCATAAATGAAAACGGGTAATATCTCTCACTACCTGTCATAGCAAATAGATTACCATAGGCTTGGGAAAGGATCGAAAACCTCCTCCACTAGGCGTAAGCACCTAAGATAAACTATCAAAGAGGGCTTTTACATGGGTTATAACGTTAGGTGTAGGGAAAAGGAAAACACGGTTTTGTTGGATAAAGGATATTTTACTGGTGGGGAGTTAAAGATCTTGATCAATTACATGTACTATACAATGTTGCTAAGCCAAGACTCGACTCAATCTTAAGCTAAAAACAAAATAACAAAAACATAAAATAAACATAAAATGAAACGGGATGGTAGTCCGTATATTTTTTCTATTTTTCTTTTTCTCATTTTTTTGTATTTTTCTTGATTTTTTCGATTTTTTTTTTTTTTTTTTTTTTTTTTTTTTTTTTTTTTTTTTTTTGCATACACTCTTGCTCTACCATCCAAAATAATACATCATAGGGGCGTTGCATTCCCCTTACACTTGAACTTTTACATAACTTTACAAATACTATTCTAATGACTCGAATTAAGATAATTAAAACACTTTGAGTACTTTTAAAATATTTAGCACATATGGGGGTAATAATGTTGTTCTTCCCCATTACTCCATTACACTAGTACTTTACCCATGAGTCCCAATCGTCCCAAAACAATATGTACAAGGATATGACTCGACTTAGCAACCATGTAATCAATTAGATAATTAACTTGGGGTTTAAACAAATGTTGTCACAATAATGCACTAAAAATGAGTGCATACAAGGTAGGCTAAGGCGATTTGGGTGTACATTTAAGTGGGGTGTAAACAAATTCTTACTTTAAGTAAAATGCTTAAAGTTAGAAACAAAAAGATAGGCTCTGAGGGGTGTACTAGGGGTATCGTGTACTAAAAATGAGTACAACGCAAAGGGTGTGGGAGAGTTACTTGACCAATGTAGCCAATGTAATTATAACAAAAACACAGGTGTAAAACGATGGGTTAATCCTAATGCCTCTTATCATGTAGTAAATCTAACTACACGAATGTAGTCTCACTTGTGGCCTCGGAATGGTCCTAACGCAAGTTCTAGAATCTAAGTGCTACCGGTACACACATCATAGCATAAATGCTTTTCCTACCAATTCTAGGGGCGAACCTCACATATTTGGGGGTGGAAATTTTTTTAGTGGTACGGTTTTTGTGCTAGTCATATAACTCCTATCCGTGAGACGCTCATTAAGATCAAAGTTTCACTCCTAAATGTTGTAAAAAATTTTAAATTTGGCACTAAAATTACCCTAACAGGTATTTATCTCAGTTTTATTACACATCTACTATTAAACAAACAAAAATCAAGCGTAATAGCATTCTGTAATCGTACTTTTACCCCCCCCCCCTTACACTTAAGATGAACATTGTCCCAATGTTCAAATAACAAATGTAAAAGTAAATAAGGTAAAAGAATGAAATCAAATACTCCCCTGATTCGCTCGGTGGATAAAGAAATAACATGGTTAGATCTTCTTCCAAAGTAATGTTGAAGCTCCATGACTAATGCATCACCAAAAGCTTGATTCCACATACATCTCCTTGTCCAAAATAACCTGTTAAACCTGAGAAATCAAACACGAAAACCTGCATAACATCGGCGGGATAAACTCTATATATAAGGATATAATGCTTGTGGAATGATAATTTTGCAGATTCCTGGAGA
Organism: Artemisia tridentata subsp. tridentata; assembly: GCA_021014915.2. Taxonomy (NCBI): domain Eukaryota; kingdom Viridiplantae; phylum Streptophyta; class Magnoliopsida; order Asterales; family Asteraceae; genus Artemisia; species Artemisia tridentata. Next base: position 86,404,279 of record CP139507.1, read on the forward strand.
TTATAACTTAGAGATTTAATAAAAACTTTTTATGAAAACAAAACTTTCAAAAATTTTCAGAAAATTAAACCTGACGCCGTCAGGTTGTAAATCCTGACGCCGTCAGAAATGATCTGACAGAATTCTCATGTTAAGTTTCCGGAAAATTTTTGGAAAAACCTATACCTTACTTCCTGGAAATCCTGCAAAACATCATTATGACTCGATACAAGCATTTGACTCAAACAAATACTAATATGTATGTTCATTTAATATTATTACGATTCATGTTCATTTGTTCTAATAAACCGATTTGGATTTCCCTTACACTTAACTTTTGCAAAATACCTTTATATGTAGTTAAGACGAAGTTAAAAACAAAATAAAGCATTTTCACAATTTACTTTTGAACATGAATCAATAATAATAAAATTTAAACATACACACGGAAACAAATAAAAACAAACAAACAAATAAATAAACACACAAAGCAAATAAAACTTGGGTTGCCTCCCAAGAAGCGTTTTTCTTTATTAACGAGTCTTGTAGCTAGACTCCAAGTCACGTACATTACGTGACTCCATCATTGGTCACGGTTCCTAGGTCATTCTCATTTCCGGTTTTATACTCCGGTCCTAATTTCAAACAATCCTTGTAGAAACCGAATATCCTTCCCATAACATAGTCTACTCCTTTACTTCTATCTCCATCATTCCTATAGTAGACTGCTTGCTTAAGCTCCTTCTCAACATTTGACAAGTGTTGGAATTGTTCTATCTTATATGGCATTTGGTAGTTTACCTCATCGGTCTCATCCTTAAATCTAACTATCCCTAAGGAAGGTTCATAAGTCATTCTAGAGACCTCAACAAATGGTTTTCCAAAAACCACTTGAGTTAAGGATGCATCGACTACTGGGCGGATATCTTCTACAATTACAAAGTCGGTGACATAGGTGAAGTTTCCTACATAAACCGGTAATCCCTTAACTCTTCCCGTGAAGTTACTCATCCAACCCTTGTCAGGGAATATCCTATACCCAAGTTGATTTTTCATTATCAAGTTGTAGTGGGCTCTAGTCATGATGTTTATGGGTGATCTAAGGTCGATGTAGGCTTTCCACACATGCAAATTTCCGATGTTGCATGGTATGTTGAGATTAGAAGGGTCGCCTATTTTTATAATTGGTCTACCTAGGAAGTATGGTGTCTCGGGGTCATCGAATAAGTCGGTATGATATGCGCGCTCTTCCTTAGTGGGTAGCCTATTGAAGTAGTCCTCATCATCATCTACTTCTTCAATCTCACTTTTCCTAACTTCCTTATCAACCTCGACTTTATCAACCTCGTCCTCAGGTTCACTATTATCCTCATTCCTATCAATTGGTTTGATAGTGACAACGTTGACGAAGTGGACGTGTTTGGATGAAGAGGGGTCTCTAACTTGGGGTCCGCTATTTGTGTTTCTAGCGTCCTTATGTGGAGGTGATAGCACTTGGTTATTGAGGGCTTTCAATAAGTTGTCAATTTTATTGGTCATCTCCGTTTGTTGTTGATTGAATTCGGATTCAAACTTAGCTATCCGAGCTTCTTGAGATGCCATAAATTGGGACATCAATCCTTCAAAGTTATTGGTACTACCATAATTGTGGGAAGGATTGTTATTGAAAGTACGGTTCGAGTTGGAACCGCTTGATTGGAAACGATTAGGTGGGTTGGAAGAATTGGTTTGTTGTGCGTTTTGGTTTTGTTTCCACCTAAGGTTTGGGTGATTTTTCCATGAGGGGTTGTATGAATCACCGTAAGGGTTTGGCTCGGGTTTGAAAGTGTACCACTTGTCTCCCGCTCCGTCGGTACGCGAGGATGCGTAGTCCACAAAAGCTTGTTCGGGGAGTTCCATGCAATCACGAGTGTCGTGGGGGCCACTACATAATTCACATGAAGAAGTGATTTTGTTCACTTGGCTTGAAGGTTTAGGAGCCTCGTAGGATTTCATAAGAAACTTGACTTGGTCTTCAAGTTCTATGATCCTACGGTCGGAAGTGCTTGAATTGCTCAAAGGCAAAGATATTGCCTTGACCGTTTTATTCAAATCACGGGGATCACTCCAACTTTCGTTGTCATAAAGAGCAAGATCCTCTAGGAGAGCCCATGATTGTTCCGCACTTAGATCACGTAGCTTACCACCGGCCGATTGGTCAATGGTTTGCCTCGTGGAGAGATTGATATGGTCATAGAAGATTTGGATTTGAAGCCAGAGATTTATGCCATGATGAGGGACTTTTTGGAGTAAGTCCTTGAATCGAATCCATGCTCCGTAGAGGGTTTCGCCTTGACGTTGTTCGAACATCAAGATATCCTTCCTTAGCTTGGTAGTTCTTCCCGGTGGGAAAAACTGAGCAAGGAAACGAGTGGTGAGATCATCCCAAGAGGTGATGGATCCTGCGGGTTGACGCTCTAGCCATTGACTAGCTTGGTCCCGCAAAGAGAATTGAAAGAGACGCAGTCGGGTCGTCTCTCGAGTGGCAACATCAAGGTCTATGGAATCAACGATTTTGAGAAAGTCCTTGAGATGTTGATTAGGATCTTCAGAACGAAGTCCATGGAATGCGCATCCGCTTTGCACCAACCGGATGGTGTCGGATCGCAGGGGAGTGACATTGGCTCCTTGAGTGAGCTCAATGGTGTTTCGATAGCCATGGTGGCTAGGACGGGAATACTCTCCTAAAGTACGGGCTCTAGGAGGTGGTGGTTGTTGTGGTGGGTTGTTGGGATCGAGGATATTACCACCTTCCATGATGTCGGATGGTAATGGTTACGAACAAAGAAACGAAAAAAAAAAGATAGACTAAAGAAAACCTAAAAAAAATAAAATAAAAATCTCACTAGAAAGGAATCTAGTGAGTAGACCTATAAAATAAAAATTCAACCTAAACAATAACTATTCCCCGGCAGCAGCGCCAAAAACTTGATGCGTGGTTTTGCAACCTTACAACAGGTTTTACCTCTCGAGGGATCTCAAGAGGCTTACAACCCCACCAGGCAGTGTACCTGACCGATGTAGTATAGTGTAGTGGTAAGTACAGGGGATTGATCGTTCTCCACAGGGAATAGTGTTCGTTAGGTATGAAAAACTACTCTAATAGGTCTAAGGGTGAGAGAAGATTCTTTTTTGTATTTTTATATTTTTATGAAAGCAAGTAAAATCTCGGGTTTGAAAGAGTGGGCGGAATTAGTTGCTAGTCAACTAACCCAAATAACTACAAATGCAAATAAAATAAAATAACTGAAAATAAAAATGTGGTAAAACTTATGTGGAGAGAAATGTGTTTACTTAGATTTCCTTACTCCCTAACTATCTTTTACCGGTTGATTAGTGTGCATTAATTGCGTGGATGACGGGTGTATTCCTTAATACCATTCGTGGGGTGGCGTACGTACTTCCACAACTCTACAAGCTCCTACTTCACTCCTATGTCGAGCCGGCTAGGAAGCTCCTAACATGGGATCACTAGAATTCGCTTGTGCTTTAAATACAACCATAAAAACCGTAGTACGCATTGGTTCATGCTTCTTAAGACGTTCAAGCAAGTTACCGAATAGGAGGTTAGCCAGTTTTCTTAAGCCTAACATAGATAAACAATCATCCATACAACTAATAACACACTAATAACCAATAATCAATAGCTAGGTTTCATTAGATCTAAGCAAACACAAGATAAATCTAGCCTAGCATGTTAAACAAAAGACAAGAACAAGATAGAATCAAACAACACATAGACATATTGAATGATTAATTGATAACTTATCTTCAATGTAACATGGAAGATCTCAAGGCAAAAAGCCTTGAAAAAGCTGCTAAAATCGTCTTAGGGTTTTTCACCCACAAAGTTCCACACAAGTTCCACCCTAATGACAAAAAATTGCAAAACTATATATAGACTTTCAGATCTGACGACGTCACGTTATGGAGTGTGACGCCGTCACCTCGCCGCTTTTAGGGTTCCCGGATGGCCTTCTTGACGCCGTCCCTCTTTAGCTCTCCAAAATCCGTTCTGGCTTATCAAGGCTTGACGCCGTCAGAATTAGGCGTGACGCCGTCCCGCTTTAACTTATACCGTGACGACCTTGATCACTCCAAAGGGTGACGCCGTCAGAATTATCATGCAAATTTCTCTGGCTTATCATGAGTAATTTTCATATCCACCACTTTTGCCAAGCCATGACGCCGTCCAGAACAAATCCTGACGCCGTCGAAGGTACTTTCCAGCACAATTTTGAGACTTTGCCGTTTTCTTCACTTTAATGCTCCAAAAACGTCCAAAATGCTTCCTTTTCCAGATTTCTTCTCCAAAGTACCTAAAATGACAAAAGGAACGATTTAGGGCAATATTTGATCAAATAAATACGATTTAGGACTTAAATGACCCCCTAAAAGCGGTACACTTTTCGCTTCATCACTTTGTTTTTAAGTGGAGTTGAAGATGTTTGTTTCAAGCATTGTTTCAAGTGGAGTTGAAGATGTTTGTTTCAAGCATTGTTTCAAGTGAAGTTGAAGATGTTTGTTTCAAGTCATTTTACAAATCACATGTGATTTTAGAAATGTGTCTTTTTAAGCTATTTTCTGGTCAAGTATCTTTTATGTGATTAATACAGAATGTCATGGGATTCTATATGATCCCTTGTGATTCATATAGAATCCCATGTGATTCATTTGGAATCCCTTGTGAAGTTCTTGTAAGTATTTACTTTTCTGTTGTAAAGTGATTCATATAGAATCCCATGTGATTCATTGATGAAACCCTTATGATTCATACAGAATCACAAGGGATTCTAGATGAATCCTTTGTAATTGAAACAGAATCCCATGTGAATCTCATGTTATTCATGCTGAATTCCATGTGATCAAGTTATTGATGGTATCTAATATTTTTGTGAAGTAACAGTAGTGTAGTTTCTGTATGAATCAAATAAAAGATATTTGACGAGTATCATTTATTTGATTCATACAGAATCCCATGGGATTCTTTGAAGAATCATTTGTAATTCATCCCTAATTGCATGTGATTCATACAAATTACCCATGTGATCAAGTTATTGAAACAAAATATAAGTAACAAACATGATATATTCAAAGTAAACAGGATATATTCAAAGTAAATAATAATTAACAAAAAAACATCAATTGGTTTTTGCAAATCATCTAAATATTCAAGTAAAGAAGAAAAAGAACTAACAAAAAACAAGAATATAAGTAACTTAAGTTTGTTCAAACATCAATTGGTTTCGTCTTTCGCCTTGCCTTTGGGTTCATTGGACAAGTTGTTTTCATATGCAAGTTGGTCTTCTCTCCACAATGGCCACAAGGCTTATTTTGTTTCTTTTTTACTTGAAGTGCTTTTTCTCTTTCACTCTTTTTACGTTGTTCATCTGTAATATTTTCTTTGTTGGATTGTTAATTGTTTGGTTGTCAAGCTTAGAAATAGCAAAATGTTCACCAATCACGTCTCACGTATTTCTCAAAGGAGGATTTGGCACCTCGGCCTCCACTTCTGTCTTCAACTTTTCTACAAAAGCACCCATCTTCAATACATTTTAGAATGACGTTAATATCACGATTCTTGAATTAAAGAATTAAAAGTCATCCTGAATCCCATGTGATTCATTAGTCAATCCCATGGGATTCATAATGAATCACATGAGATTCACATGTGATTCATGCTGAATCCCATGTGATTCATTATGAATCTCATGTGATTCATTATGAATCTACATGAGGCTCCCAATATATCGATCCACCCGGTGTCTCAGTGTTTTCATATAAAGTTGGTCTTGGTGATCTCATAGAATCTGTATATAAAAAGCAGAATCTCAAGGGATTAAGATAACTAAAAACATGTGATTTACACTTTTCTCATAAAATTAGACAACTAAAGCTGAATCTCAATGGATTTTCTAATTCAAGATATATATAAAACAGTGTGTAAATCCCATGAGATTTACACTTATTCAAACTGGATACAGAATAGAAGATGAATATGATTACTTATTCAAACTAGTTTTAATAGGTGATTAAGGTGTTGGTAAATCCAATCTTTTATCAAGATTCACTAGAAGTCTTGGATCAAATCCTGCAACAACAAGGTTTAACTTCTCAAAATTTGTTACGGAGACTGGTAATTCATACATCATCCAAAAAAAAATTCTGATCATTTTTCGGCGACAAAACGACCGTCACCGACCTCACCTTCGTGTGATTCCAGTGATTTTATGGTGATTTTCCGGTGGTTTATTGTGATTCGTGTGATTCCGGCGGTCTTGATGTGATTTCGATGATTTTTCGGTGGTGTTATGGTGATTACGGCGAGTGATGAGAGAGAAAGTAGATTTATGTGTGATTGATGAGAAAATAGATTTAGGTGTGATTGATGAGAGAGAAAGTGATGTATTAAATGAGATGGATTGAGATATTTTTTGCTTTTATGGAGACATGTGAAATTATTGATGTGCCATTGTTTGTAATTTTTTGCTTTCATCTCAGCCATTGGATAAAAGGTGGATGGATGGTTGAAATCATCTTGTTTGTTCTTTAGAAATCACCTGAATGTAATGGATCTCACCTCATGTGTTTTATACTTTTATGTTTTTTTTTTCTTCTTAATTTTATTATAATAAATTATAGTAACAAATTATGTATTTTGTAAAGGATAGATTATTCAAATAATTTTTCCTTTTTGATATAGGTATAATCTACTCGTATCATCACTATCCTGTTTTATACTTTTATGTTTTTTTTTCTTCTTAATTTTACTTATAATAAATTATAGTAACAAATTATGTATTTTGTAAAGGATAGATTATCCAAATATTTTTTCCTTTTTGATATAGATATAATCTACTCGTATCATCACTATCCCCGGCAGATGTCCCAGTTGTATACTACTAAACATAGATAGAAAGATTTTATCGAGATTACTATATTACTTTTACTTGAAATGGTTATTATAAATATTTAAGAAACCAATAATTAATTAGTTAAGGGTCAAACTTTCATTCTGTAAAAACTAAAAAGGAGAAAACTGTAATAATTATGTTTTTTTTAAACTGTTTGTTTTTTGTCGATGAACAATTATTTTAGAATGAAAGGAGTATATCATTAGGAAACAGAAACCAGACATGAGAATTAAAGTTATTTTGTGAGAGACACAAGATTGTAAGTGGGTTAAAGTTATTTTAACACAATTCTAAACCGTTATTCACGAAATCTATGAATAGACTTTAGCTACGCAACAACGTGCGAACGTACTAGTACCAATATCAGCTTTATGTTATTTCCACAAGACACTAAAAAGTAAAAACAATCACCAACTCTTTCTCCCAACAAACTCGCAGCAATTCTACCTATATATTGAGACAAGTTTTGGCCATCTCCGGCTGTATCACTACTCTGGTTGTTGTATCGTGAGAAATAGACGGACAGACTTATTTTGAGAGGATCTTGTATGGTCTCGGCTTTATCGCTTTTGATTGTTGTTTTAATTTCAGCTTCTCGAAAATTCTGAATTTCTTTCATGTTCCTAATCTTACTTGGGTTTTGCTAACTTGTGACCACTGGGCACTTGTTTAGCTATATATGTAAGAAATGTTGGAGTTAATTAATATCAAGGTGATGATTAATTACGGTAATTTTAGAGATCAATAAATGTTCATTAAATACATTTTTTGATTTAAAATTATTTTTTGTCTTCATTAATTGCACTCAATCATATGCCCGGTGGGCACCCTTTAGCAAAACCATCTTATTATCATAAAAGTATTTTTAGATTATCTTGGTTTTTATTTATTGTTGTTCGGTACTAGCCAGTTTTCCTACAGAAGTACAGATATATGACATAACTTAATAGAAAGTAATAAATAAACCTTTTTGCACACGATCTTGTTGTCACCATGGTTGGAAGCATCAAACAAACGAAGGCTGGAAAGTTGAAAAACTTGGATTTTTCTAACTAATACACAAATAATTCTAAGATGAATAATATATATTTCATACTTCTTTCGTCCCAAAATTATTGTCCCATTTTAACTTTTTCGGTATTTATTTTTCAACTTTGACATTAAGTATTTTTATTTATATTACATAATACTTGATGCAAAATATATGAACGGATTGAGGTTTAAGTGTATTTTCATTGGTATAATTTTTATCAATTATTGTATAACACAAACAAAAATATTTATAGTCAAAGTTGAGAAAAAAAGATAAAAAAAATCAAAGTGGGACAATAATTTTGAGACGGAAGGAGTAATTAATACCAATAGGAACCAAGTTATGCCTTTTACATAAAATTTAGTAATCAGCTAAAGAACTTTTAATAAACAAATGGTTGAAAACAAAAATCGCTTTGTTTTATGCGAGTTAAACATAAAGAAGAATAACATAGCATATACAATGAATTTCACGACGTCATAACTCATATGCAACAAATGTTGATTTGCGAATTATCTTGTTTCATGAAATTGTTATGTAAAAAATATGTTTTATAAGTTTCTGCATGGAATGTTCAATGTTATGCTTGCATAATTTTTTAGCTGATAAATTAGTACACTGGCATCTGCTTGTGTAGGGATACGTCCATATCACAAATGAATATATATCCAGAAATTACGTCCATATCACAAATGAATATATATCCCGAAATTACGTGAGCCTATGGGCCACACGCGTTAACACGTAAATACAATTTAAAATATAATTAATATATTAAAGTATTATATTAATTATATTTAACGATAAGTATATATAACGGCCGTTGACTAACTAGTTACTTGACGAGAATTAACTAACAGTTGTTAGTTATTAATTAAATGGACTTAATTGTAAAACGAAGAAAAGGAAAGTTCTAGAACCCGACTCCGATGCTTGGCCGATCGGTTCTAGACTCCCATAGGGTTTGGATTGCTTAACTTGCAAGCCAAGTTTCCTATGCTATATATTGAACCCCTTGGTTCATTATTTAGCATCTCTTGGTAACCCTAAGCAAAGTTTTTCTTCTCTTCTTCTCCCCTCTCACGTTGACCGCTCGAACACCCCCAGGGAAAGGTTTTTGGTTTTGGTGTTAAGTAGCAAAGTGAATCGTTTTGCTTATCGTTTACAAGAACTAGCATTCTGATTGTTTTGCTATTAAACGTGTTGTGTGCGAGACCATAGAGGATTCTTGGTTTAGAATCTTTATAGTCATTCGTAAGTTCTTAAGGGATATTCGTATCCGTGTTCTTGAATCCATTCCTCATTCGATCCACAATAAGAAAAGGTAAACAAGGTAGTTTTTCTTGTGTTTATGTTAATTAATATATGCTATACATGATCTTTATATCCGTTGCGTTTACTCGTGTATATTACATGTTTAATATGTTTAAATTCCAACAGCTTGAACATAGCTTAATGTCACGGAGTCGCTATTTGGGTTTCGCGTGGTCTTTAACCGGATAACCAGCCATCCGCCTCGCGTATAATGAAGGTTTGACGGTTTCGTCCTGCCTTGGACTCATCAAAAGAGCAGCCCCATCTCCCTACCAGTGTGGTGTCATATTGAGTACTCTATTCGTGGCACATACTACACCTTTATCGTTGGGGTACTCCAACAAGACAAAAAGGATAAACGAGTAACCATCACATTTAGCACGTTTCTAAGCAGAAATCGACCGTTCAGAATTGGCATGTGACATTCTCCCACCACTAATTCATGCACGACCTCGTGCATGGTCATTCACCTAAATGAATAACATCCCTCAAATGGTTTGGCTTTACTCCGACTTTGTGGCTTGAAGAGACATTCGACTTTCGAATCTTTAGGTCCCATCGTGCAGCGACTACATTCCCTCTTGCATTAGTCTGTTACTGTCACTGGTGTTCCATCGAATGCGACATTGTGTCTCGACACAATATCATGTTATCCTCTACAACATCTGAGGGTCTCCCGCCACCATTGCGCAACCAATACTTTTAAGAATTTTGGGAGAGCGACGTGAATGATTCTACTTTGGCCCGCTTTGGTCCGACTTGGCTCTGATACCACTTGTTACGGAGTCATTCCTTCGATCCGGCATGGCGTCCTTAACCCGATAAGGATCAATCATCCATCCCGCGTATAATAAAGGTTTACTGGTTTCGACCTGTCTTATACTCATCACGGGAGCGACCCCAACTCCCTACCAGTATGTTGTCATACAGAGTCCTCTACTCGCGGCACATACTACATCTTTACTATTTGGATACTCCAACAAGACCAACATGATAAACAAGGAACCCTTGCATTTAATATGCTTCTAAACAAAACCCGACCCTTCAGAAATTGGCCCGTGACATTAAGATGAAGAGTTTGTGTCTAAAGTACAGGTAAAAAATAATTTTGAATGTAATTGTAGCTTTCCAAAAAGAGGTATGACAACAGTTTGAATTTTATGGATTGCTAACCGTGGTAAATTTAAATCTACAATTCTAATGCTCTTCGAAACCATAGTAAATCATACACAATAACTCCACAGAATTATAACAAAAAAGGATCAGATATGCTTGAGAAGCATACTTTTTCACCTCTAAATAAAAGGATTAGTTATGCATGAGAAGCATACTTTTTCACCTCTAAGTTTATCTACAAACCATTGATAAACAACAACGCTTATTGATGCTAATATTACCTAGATCACGTTTTAATATTTCTAAGTCTCGTTTACCTATGATCTACGTAGCGCTATCGGGCAATGTACCCGATCGTGCATAGTCTATAAATGGTAAAGCCGAGGTCGTCCCAAGAGCTATGATGCGGGTTTTAACTTAAGTACAAAAGAGGTTTTGAAATGATTTTTTAGTAAGTAAGTGAAAACAACGGAAATTAAATTGAGATTAAATTAGTGGGAGAAAGTTGTGCTAGCCTAGTTACTAATCTTATTATGCCATGATTTAGTTTTCCTAACAATGTCTATTATCGCCTTATGTGGTGGTTAATTGTCACTAGGATCAGTTGGTCAAACCGCTTAGCCTATAACCCCAAACTCGTACTTCCTTTGGTCAATTCAGCCGCCAGTTTGGTTTTAGTCATTAAGTTCCAGCTATTAATCTAGACCTAATCTGTACCAAGGTGTGTGTGGTCCTTTGGTCAATTCTCACACACCCAAATATGGTCCCGCATTTCTTATCTATGTCTACTCGGATATGTAGTCCTTTGGTCAATTCTTACACGAGGTGGTGTTTAGTCCTTTGGTCACTTCTTACACGCCTTGCAACCTACCGAATAGGGTCCTTTGGTCAATTCAAGCTAGCCTAAATAGGTACTACCTAGCACACATCTGTCCAAAATGCGGGAATCATAGAAAGGCTATATTAATAAACACATAAGGTGCATAATAAATAGGAAAACAACAATCATGGACATAATAATTTTATAACTAAGCTAACACATGAAGTGTTTAGCCTCTCATACTATAAAATGGAGTAAAAACAATGTTGAATGTCATAACGAAAGAAAACATTGAATTCAATACGAGTATACAATATGGTGCTAAAGCTAATCACTAAATGATGTGATTTCTCCCTTGGAAAGTGATTGAAAGCAGCAAAGATTCATCCTTGATGAAGCCCAAAATTCTTCCTTTAGAGTTGTGGTAAAAATTCGAGGTTAAAATGCAGATTTAGGACTTGTATTTATAACTTCGATCTAACTTCGGCGTAACCTTAAGTAATGGGTTACGCCGTAACCTTCGTATCTTTGACGATCTTATCTTTATAATAATGTCTACGGCGTAACCTCAAGAAGAGGTTATGAACGAAGACTACTCATTAACATTTATGCCATTTCTACGTCGTAACCTTATGCATAATATTACTGTGTAGCCTTCTTGATTGATGGATTTTAACTAAGTCATTGGATATCTACGGCGTAACCATATCGATGGAGTTACGCCATAACTTTCAAAAATGTTGACTTCAGTCTTCTAGTTATAAACTATGTTACGCGTATATTATAGACTCCCTCTACGCCGTAACTCTTGTATGGTCAACAAGCTCTTGTATAATTTCGTTAATCTCATTTCCAAATTCACGTTTCTTCGTTCCGATGCTTATTTATACCCTGAAATGAAATAAGAAGTAATAAGAGTATATATTCATATAATTCAGTACAAATGGTGAGCATTTTAGGGGAAAATCATCATTAAAATGTCAGGACTATTTGATGTTATCAAATATCTACCCACTTAAACCCTACTTGCCCTCAAGTAGACCTTATTAGAATGATTCTTAAAAAGATAACTCCCAAGTTAGCTTGGGAGATATGAATCTAAAAATTTCCTATGTTGGATACATCCAAGCCGAACACCTCACAAAATGGGGAACAAAACACTCATTCGCTCTCCTCTAATCTAAGTGTTCAATTTGGGGGTGATCACTCAATCGCATAGTCATAGCATGTATCCTATCATAGGCTTGGCGGTTACACAAAACTCCACCACTAGAGCTAAGGTCAAGGTAATCCTTAAAGGAAATATTGCGTAAACAAATGCATAGGCTAGGGGTGAGTTGTTCTCTAAATCCTCACTTATAAGTCATAGCGAAGGCGAAAAAACCAATGATACATGACCAAATCCATGGCCAAGACACAAATGATTGCTCACTCCCTCACCTAAACTTAAAGCTATGGATGTCAAAAACAATAGAGGTAGGATAAGACATGGGATTCACATATAAATAGGTAAAAATTAAAAATAAACAAATAAATAGTTTTAGTCCACAACCAAGTCCTCACCGCCTACCGTCCATCCCTAATCCAAGCACAAAGACGCGGAAACCTGGTCATCAAATAACAAGTTAGTGTGTTAGGGATGATAGAAATTTGATGAATCCACACTAACTTGACCTTCCAAATGCAAGTTGGCATAATGTAGTTCCCAACTTGTCTCATCAATATATGTGTACGAGGCATTACCTCGCATTACTCGATTAAGCTCAACATATGGATTAGTGTTTATAGTGTCCATGATTGAGGTTGACACTAATCCATCTTCCATTAACTACTAACAACAATAATATATATATATATATATATATATATATATATATATATATATATATATATATATATATATATATATATATATATATATATATATATATATATATATACACACACTAGTTGTCGAAGCCCGCCCAAGGGGCGAGCATGTTTTATGGTTTGCATTTGACATGTGATAATTTTTTATATACATTGTCAAATTTTGAAAATTATAAATTATAAATTCATTGGAAAATATTTGATGTTGACTGAATCGTGAAACAAATAATAAATTTTTTTAGGATTATATTCCAAAAACCGAGATTTTTACTTGCTTTCTAAAAAATATAAAAATATAAAAAGAATCATCCCTCACCTCTAGACCTAATTCGTCATACATCTTGACCTAACGACACTATTCCCCTAGAGAACGATCAATCCCCCGGACTTACCTATACTACACTACAACGGTTAGGTACACTGCCTAGAGGATTGTAAAACTTCCTTGCGAGGGTTACAATCATCGCATCATACATACACGTAAATATATACATGCATATCATGTTTGTACGTTTATTCAATTCTTTGGTTTAGTTTATTCGTATTCTATAACATTTATAAGCTGCAATGTAGAGGTTTCTAATCCCCTTTCCCATTGAATAATCAAAAAACAAAAGATATAAAAGTGCATAGTGGGGATTATGGGGTGTTTGGGATTGAATATTTAAACAGCCTATGATCATGCTTATTGCACCTGAAGTTGCAAGTTTCATTCACAGATTCACAATTTACATAATATATTATTTTAACATGTATATCTAAGAGATGTTACCTGATGCCAAAACATGATGGTGCCAAAAAATGGATTATAAAATCTTTAAGATTAGACATATCTCAGCTGACTTTCGCTAGTGTAATATAAGTACATTAGTATATATACTAATTTGTGTCAACCGGTAATCTAATGTGACCCATTTCATGTTTAAGTAAATGGGTCAAGACTGCTCTATACAACAATTGGTAGGTTGACTTTTTAAAGTCAAATATCAAAGGACATGGTTATATCAAAAGGGATTCCAAGTCCTTGAACCAACTCGTTTCTACCCATAAAAAAATTACCCGTTCTGACCCATACACACTTTGACCAATACATATAAAAGTCGCCCACACAGTAATCTTAATACAAACACCATTAGTATTGTATAAATGTATTAGTTTTATAAAAGCATACCTCATAAGATAAAGGATCCAACCATAAGTTATCAACCACATCATAGTTTGGTAAAAGAGCAACAATAAGTCCACGACCAGCAACCCAAACAGTTTGTGGAAACTTTGTCTCCCTTGTCCACTATAATGACGAGCAAAATCCAAATAAATATCATTATAAACTAATTTGGCAATTCAACTATAAAAATTCGCCATATACTTGCATCCAGAGGAACATTTAAATATTCTATCCCATTGGTTAATTGACCGTATGGCTCCATTAAGTCAACCACGTTTTGAAAATCCTCTCTTGTCAATGTCAAGCCGAGATGATTAACCAACATTTTGCTCATCTTCTTTGCGATTGGTTTCTTCCTCAACCACATGGGAATACTACTACTGAAAGTCTGTGCAGTAGTCATTATGAGAAGAAATAGTGACAAGGAAAGTAAGCACACACAACAGTTTAAGCTATAGAATGTGCAGAAGAAACTAAATATTACCGCAAAAATTGGTGTAGGAGGTTTTTAATGCTAATATACTGTTTGGGCGACTTTTGACCCATTTCATTTTAAGCTAAATTTGTTTATTTTACCTGTTAGAGATAGAGCAAAACCCTAATTAACCCAATCGTAAGTGAATGGGTCTAAATTACCACCTCTAGTGAAGATAGCCAAGGAATATAGTTCAGAATTCATCAAGTAGTTAACCATCTTTAAATTAACAAAAATCACAAGTAGATAGACAGCTTTGACATTATATAAGGGACCTAGTATGAGAAAATAACCAACGATAATTAGAGTAATAAAAAACAGCTACAATGATAAAATGACTGAATGCAATCATGTGCCTTCTGCATGTCAACATAATCAATAAGATCTGGATCGATAGTTTCTTTTGCAGCATTCTGAAGTATTCTCTCCCTTTTAGCTTGTGTTGGTAGCTGAAGATGGAATATTCTGTCCATCCGACCACGACGCTATAAAGCCTCGTCAATTTGTTTGAGATTTCGAGTTGTAGCCATTGAAACAAACCCGTCTTGTCTCTCAAAATTGCGTAAAAGAATTGGTTGCCAGGAGTGAGGCTACTTGGACATATATGATACAGAGTAATTACATTAATGCAGATAAATTTGAATGCATGATATATATCTACACTCACACACAAACACACAAATAGATAGCAAGATACACATTGTGTAGACATGTGGCTCAAAATTTATGTGTTGATCGAGCTGTGGTGAAGAGTTATGAGAGTTACCCATCAAGTTCCATGAGAAGTTTATTAATAAAAGCCTCGTGATCCTGTTTTTTTGTATGTATAAACTTGCCACGCACACCAGCAAAGCGATTAAAATCCTCCACAAATAAGATCACAGACGCCTAAAAATGAATTCATGTTGTTCAGTGATTCTTTCAACCATGTACATAAGGTCTTATAATTTATAGCAATCAACAAAAATGAAAAGATCAAATGGCGTTAAATAAAAGATGGACATAAAAGTATGATGTAAAGGACTGATCCATATATGCAGAATGAACATATTATCGGCATGCTTTATCCAATTATCTCTGTTTATCGCATAATAAACTTTAAGTGGTTGCATGAAATTGTCAAGTTTACACCCTTCTTTCTGTTGTTTTGTCTAAATTTATCTTGTTTTCCTTTTGGCTAGGTTTTTGTATCATAATTTGAAAAAGAAATTTGTGTTCAACAATAACGGGAAACGGTGCTACTTACATGTATATATAGCATTTTGCATTTTCGACAGTAAGTGGATCTGTAGAAACGTGTTCTTTAAAGCTATCACTTATTGGAGGGACCCTTTATCTGTCAAACCAGATGTCTTATGTAATCAGCACTTAATCTAAATTAAAAGAAACAGCACGTAAGAGTATATCTAATGCATAGAACCTCCTAAATCATTTTAAAAAAATAGATCGTCATTGAATCTTTGAGATAACTGAAATTATGTGAATTTTTTACATACTAAATGTTTATAAGAGTATTTGAAAATTCTAGACAGTGTGTTCCGGTCGAACCCCTTGTTGACTGTAGAATATCACATGTTTTAAAATTCTAGACAGTGTGTTCCGGTCGAACCCCATTTTGTAACTCACTATTCTATCATTTTTTAGATTTGCACTTCTCGTATCCCTTGAGGCCTGATGTAGAGATCCTTAGTGGCCTCGATTTGACACAAAAATGTGGAACTGTTACGGCTCTAGTAGGTTTAAGTGGTGCTGGAAAGAGTACAATAGTGCAGCTCTTGGCTCGATTTTATGAGGTGCATATCAATCAAATTATGTTATCTACCATACCTCGGTGCAGCAACCATCTGAATTATTAATCATTTTGGCGTTGTTTCGTGCAACAACCATCTGAATTATAAATCATTTTGGCTCTTGTCATGGGCTGCAACCACAGTGGTGGCAAACACCCACCATGGCTACAATCACACTCAGTGTGACTGCCCAGCCAAGATACGGGGCTGTAAACATAGTTTCAAAAACCGAATATCAGCCATGAGTTGCAACCATAATTCGGATGAGGCTGCCTGGCAAAGATAAGGTCCCTGGTAAATTGCGCGACCAAACACCAACCTTGGCTACAACCATGACCCGGATCACAGATCCACTGAAAAAGGGAAAAAAATAGATTAGCTACACAGGTAAGATAAATATCCTACAATGGAACACCATAAAATTCATCAAACCAAACATTAGCTTCTGTGTTGAGCACTTTTTGGCACTTCAGTTGCAACAACAAAGTTCACAAATCTAGCAAAGACAGGTTAATCCATCAAATTGTTGAATGTTTATGGGCCCAACACGCTAACATCAAAAGAAAAGAAGGTTTTACACAGTTTGCCTGTAAGTTACTCATTAAACTAAACACATATGGTTCTTGTGATTTGGCCAATTCTAGAGAGAGAGGAAAAGAGAGAATATGGAACCTTAGTGAGAGAAAGTGAGATAATATTAGATTGAACTAATGAAAGGTCCAACCCTTCCCATGGGTGGGAAGGGCTATTTATACATGACATAAAAACGCCTCTAGTAGGCTATGGACCGGGCTGACAGTGGGTAAAGACCCGACCCGACTCCATGGTGAAACGATATCTAAACTAATATGATTAAACCTACGAGCTACTTAACGCTAATCCATACTCAGGGTGACCGAGTCTTTCATGTGAATATTTATATTCCTAACAATCTCCCCCTAAGGGAGGTCACCCCAAAAATTACACTTAGAATTCTAGCATTCTATTACATAGATTAGAGTTCCTAGCTCGTAGTCTTTGATTCTTCTAAGTCTTTAATCTTTGTACTTTCAGCAGTGAACTTTTGATGACTCTTTTTTTTTTGTCTTGGATGATCTTTGAGGATTCTTTGAGGTCATCATCCAACGTACGTCTCCAAGTCATCTTTTTGCAGTATCGTCTCCATGTGATGTTGTGATCTTTGGACCGACATGCTCACACTTTTCTGGATCATATTTTCAGCATCAGAGTTGCGAAAGCAGTGTTGAAAGTCTTTCAATTATCATGATTTCTTTGATTATGATGGTGAAGTGTGAGCATGGGGTGAAGGATCGGCATCTTTTCGGCAATCAGCTGCAATCGCCAGGGATTCCTGCATACAACAGTTAGCAATAAAACATTTGGCACTTATAGATTTGGATTTCGAGTTTGTTAATAGCATAGTGTAAAAACTTTCTCTAATCATTGCCAAGGCCGTTCCTAAATCGGATACCCCCAAGAGGGCTTACAAGATCTACCGAAGTACATTAACGATTAGGTGAGTCGCTGGAGTTCACTCCACGACTGTAGACCATTTGAAACCGTTGCGACCACTAAGCGTAATCCACAAGGAATTACCGAAGCGACCTGCTTTCAGGGCTGTTTGATGTTGACCCTGGCAGGAATTTCCATTCAATCACTGAGAATTACATTTGTAAATTCCCTCATAAATGTTCTGGCAGATTGCTAAGATCTGCGTAGGACTCATAAGTTTACAACTGGTGTCCTTAATGTTGAACAACCAGTGTAGAAGTAACATGTGTTCCTATGAGATCTTATGATGCATTTCTTGGCTCTAGACTCGATAAGTGCATTTTTGGTAGTCGGAGACTGGAGCAGTGTCTCCTGTTTCAATATCAACATGACTCGTAATGAGCGGTCGATAGATTATGCAGGGTTCCCCGTGAGAATGAAACAAGTCCTTTTAAGAGAACTTGAGTGGTTAGATGGTTTAGTGCAGTGCGTCACTGGGTCCATGACGACTTGTCTTCAATACCGGCGTCACCTTAGTAACAACCAGTAGCATATGAATTGAACCCGGTTTGTGCCCTAAGGTTGAATATTTAGAGGGCTATTTCTTTTCACCCTTTCTTATTACATTTCTTTTTAATTCTTCAACCCCTTCTTTCTCCTTTCTCATATTACACCTTTTTTTTTCTTTTTCTTTTTTTTTTTTTCTTTTTTTTTTTTTTTTTTTCATAATCATACCTAAGGACTTTCTAATACTAACTATTCGGTATTGTCCTTGGGTAAATCCCTCCGGCTCTGGCGGATCATATGACAGTTTTCCTAACCTTAGCCACCTTATAACTTCATGACTATCCTATGTTGCCGTCAACCAAATCTTTGAAAATTTTCTCAAAGTGTTTATAGTTATAAAACACATTTTGCTAACACTTTGAGAGTTTTGTATTTTTCAAATGCTCCCCCTTAACATGTGCTCAGATGTTTTTATTATAAATTTGCACATGTTAGGTAGAGTTTGCACTTTTTGAATTGATCCACTTTCAGTGAACATGACCGATTCGAGACACGTTTACATCGCTAGTTAGACTAGCTTGAAATTATTACCCGGCCTGGTCAAGTCCACAGAAAGTTTCTAGAAACGGTACACTCTACTCAGACAAGTCCTCTTCGAGACACGCTTACATCACTGGTTAGACCAGCTTGAAATTATTGCCCGGCCAGGACAAGTCCTTTCGATTAATGACAGTTTTTTGTTTCGTCAATTCATTGGTGAAGTCTGAGTCGCTCTCACATGAGATGCCATATCCTTTTTGTCACCACAAACCATTTGCTCCCCCTCAATATGTGCATTGATATACAAAAGAGTTTAGCACATATGGTAGAGCTTACATTTAAGTCCAAAACATCACATTTTTATCAGAATGCATATTTAAATCACATTCTCTCCCCCGATCAGAAATTTCAAACCTTTTGAGATTTTGTGATCCCAATTGATTTAAATAAGTTTAGAAAATATAGGAGAAAATGTTGTCAGGTTTAATATGAGCTGATAATTGAACATACTAATGCTCCCCCTCAATCAATGAGGGAGAATGTTAGTGTCAGGTATGATAAGTTTGAAAGATATTTGAATTAAAAAATCATACACTGACACACAACAACAAGTTTCATTAAATTCACTGCTTATTATGTACAAAGTGACTTGTTTTGATGATATAATTTTTTTTTGAAATCACTCTCTCCCTCAATCGATGACCCGTTTTCTATTTAAAGAGCTGTAGTCATTGATTGAGTGACAAATTTTATGAAAAACTTCAAGTCTGATTGATTTCCAAAAAAAATTCATGGTACCACCAAGTTTAGCACAAATACTTTCCTGAAGAATCATAGATGGAAAAGTATTTGCGATGTAAAGAAGACTTCTCTTCTTATGCGAGAAATGATGCACCGAAACGTACATCAAATCGAAGAAACATGGATATAAAGTAATCCATGACCAGGTGAACTTCACCCAGTGTGAGGAACAACCGTCTTTTTGGCGACGTGCTTTCCTCATAATGAAGAACGGGTTACAGTCTGAAGTAAATGCAAGCCGACATGACATGTTTTAATAATTCAGTTGAACTTCTGCTCGAGCTTCATTTAAAGAACCGTGTCATTATTGAATGACATTTCTAGGACCGTAAATGTTATCGATAAACAAAAGACATGCCTAGAGGAACTATTTTTGGTATTTTTGTGTTTTTCTGATTTTTATGGTTTTTATAGGTTTTATATTTTTCTATTTTCTTTTTGGTTTAAAATATATACAAGGATACATGAAACAAATTCCCTTACTCCTCATTTTCTTCCTGAAGACACTTGAGGGTTTCTGGCGTCAGACTCTTCATGCCAAGTCGCGGGAGAATAAATTGGAACCGTTCTCTCGGGAATGCCTTAGTGAAGATATCAGCCAACTGAAACTCAATCCTCACGAAGTAAAGTTAAACAACCCCTTTCTCAACCTGCTCCCTTATAAAGTGATGTCGGATATCGATGTACTTTGATCGGGAGTGTTGGACATTGTTGCAGCAAAGAGCTATAGCACTTTTGTTATCACAATACAGAGGAATCTTGTTGTATGCAAAGCCATAGTCTGATAGTTGAGATCTGATGAAGCAAAAAGTGTACCGCTTTTAAGGGGTCATTTAAGCCTTAAATCGTATTTATTTGATCAAATATTGCCCTAAATCGTTCCTTTTGTCATTTTAGGTACTTTTGAGAAGAAATCTGGAAAAGGAGGCATTTTGGACGTTTTTGGAGCATAAAAGTGAAGAAAACGACAAAGTCTCAAAATCATGCTGGAAGTTACCTTTGACGGCGTCAGGATTATGCCTGGACGGCGTCATGGCTTGGCAAAAGTGGTGGATGTGGAATTTACTCATGATAAGCCAGTGAAAATTGCATGGGAATTCTGACGGCGTCACTCTTTAATTTGATCAAGGTCGTCACGTTATAATTTAAAGAGGGACGACGTCACGTTCATAGTCTGAGGGCGTCAAGCCTTGATAGGCCAGAACGGATTTTGGAGAGCTAAAGAGGGACGGCGTCAAGAAGGTCATCCGGGAACCCTAAAAGCGGCGAGGTGACGGCGTCACACTCCATAACGTGACGCCGTCAGATCTAAAAATCTATATATAGTTTTGCAATTCTTTGTCATTAGTGTGGAACTTATTGGGGAACTTTGTGTGTGAAAACCCTAGGACGAATTTGGCAGCTCTTTCAAGGCTTTTTGCCTTGAGATCTTCCATGTTACATTGAAGATAAGTTATCAATTAATCATTCAATATGTCTATGTGTTGTTTGATTCTATCTTGTTCTTGTCTTTTGTTTAACATGCTAGGCTAGATTTATCTTGTGTTTGCTTAGATCTAATGAAACCTAGCTATTGATTGTTGGTTATTAGTGTGTTGTTAGTTGTATTGGATGATTGTTCATCTATGTTAGGCTTAAGAAAACTGGCTAACTTCCTATTCGGTAACTTGCTTGAACGTCTTAAGAAACATGAACCAATGCGTACTAAAGGTTTTTATGGTTGTATTTAATGCACAAGCGAATTCTAGTGATCCCATGTTAGGAGCTTCCTAGCCGGCTCGACATAGGAGTGAAGTAGGAGCTTGTAGAGTTGGGGAAGTACGTACGCCACCCCACGAATGGTATTAAGGAATACACCCGTCATCCACGCAACTAATACACACTAATCAACCGGTAAAAGATAGTTAGGGAGTAAGGAAATCTAAGTAAACACATTTCCCTCCACATAAGTTTTCACCAACATTTTCATTTTTGTTATTTTATTTTATTTGCATTTGTAGTAATTTGGGTTAGTTGATTAGCGACTAATTCCGCCCACTCTTTCAAACCCGAGATTTTACTTGCTTTCATAAAAATATAAAAACACAAAAAGAATCTTCTCTCACCCTTAGACCTATTAGAGTAGTTTTTCATACCTAACGAACACTATTCCCTGTGGAGAACGATCAATCCCCCGTACTTACCACTACACTATACTACATCGGTCAGGTACACTGCCTGGTGGGGTTGTAAGCCTCTTGAGATCCCTCGAGAGGTAAAACCTGTTGTAAGGTTGCAAAACCACGCATCAAGATCTCATCCATTGGATTTGAGCACAGCACGCAGACATGGCAATGTATTCAGCTTCTGTGGAAGATATGGATGTACTCATTTGCCTCTTAGATGACCAGCTTACTAACTTTTCTCCCAGAAACTGAGCACCTCCCGACGTACTTCGACGAGTATCTTGACACCCCGCATGGTCTGCATCTGCATAGGCCGTGAGTGCCATGGCGGTGTCCTTAGGATACCAGAGACCCATGTGAGTAGTCCCTTGAAGGTATCGAAAGACCCACTTTACCACTTCCAGATGCCTTTTGGTGGGCTTAGACTGGTACCGAGCATACATGCATACTGCGAACAAGAGATCTGGCCTACTAACGGTGAGATACATTAGGGATCCAATCATACTTCGAAACTTGGTTTGATCAACAGGGTTCCCAGAGAGGTCTTCATCCAACTTTGATCTCTCAACCATAGGAGTGTCAATAGGATCACTTGAATCAAATCCAAATTTCTTCAATATTTCATTTGCATATTTGGATTGATTAATGAAGATGCCTCCGGGACATTAAGAGATTTGTAAACCTAAGAAGAACGACATTTGTCCTATCATAGACATTTAGAACTTAGAACTCATCTCGTTAGAAAACTGATCACATTCCATAGGATCAGAGGAGGCAAAAATAATGTCATCTACGTAGATCTGAAAGTGAAGTAGATGTTTGCCCGTTTTCCTAGTGAATAATGTAGGATCAACAACACCTTTGGAGAATCTGTTTGCCAGAAGAAACTTAGACAAAGTGTCATACCAGGCCTAGGTGCCTGCTTTAGGCCATAGAGGGCCTTCTTCAAGCGATAGACGTGAGTAGGACGACCAGGGTCCACAAATCCTTCAGGTTGACTGACATAGACTACCTCTTTCAAATCACCATTTAAGAATGTTGTCTTTACATCCATTTGGTAGACTGTCATATTCTGACTGACAGCATTAGCGAGAAAGATTTTGATGGCTTCAATGCGAGCAACCGGTGCAAATGATTCTTCAATGTTTATGCCCTCTTCTTGACGATACCCCTTTGCAACAAGCCGTGCCTTATTTTTAAGAACATCACCATGCTCATCGAGTTTCACTTTGAAGATCCACTTTAGAGCGATAATCACTGCACAATCTGGAGGTGGTACTAATTCCCATACTTCAAGTCGATCAAATTCATGAATTTCTTCTTGCATTGCATTATGTCACACCCCCAAATATCTGATTTGCAGCGGAATGGAACACTTGGGGGCATGACTGCCATAGCATCACAGTTACAGTTATATTGAACGACCTAAAGTGCCGTTTTAAAAATATATCATTTGATTATATAAAACATTCAGAGTTTACAAAAGCTAGGTCCTAAAAGATTTGCCAAAGTTTGCGGAAATAAGTTTGTTACAAATCAAACGATAATTAAGTGCATAAAATACAAGTGAGACGTGTCGTCACCGCGACTCCAAAATATGTCCACATGCAAGCCGTGATGCGAATGCCTTAATTACCTGAAAACACATTGCTAAAAACGGTCAACAATAATGTTGGTGAGAATCATAGGTTTATGTAAATGATAAGTCTCTACGGTAACCACAATTATAAAGTGAAATGATAAAGATGCTACATTAAAAATCATACATTGGCTCTTAAGCTCATGACCCCGAAGCTAGACTGATTATGAAGGCCCCACCAGAGTGTTTTGCCGGACACTCTGAATCTGATATTAAATGAAATACATCCGTTTGACCTGGTTGGATCTACCAACCCGGATGGAGGAGTCACCCTCAATAGATCTATTCACTCACCCTCGCTTACTACATAATTAACGGTTCATGATAAATAAAAGGGGACTTTAACATGGAAATGAGGTAACTTAAGCAATGTAAATGAATTTGATACTTTGGTCCGCATAAAAAAAATGGTGCAATGTATTCTCCCCCGTAAGTTTAAAAATGAAAATATAAATTGAAAACGGGGCTATGAAAACTCACCTGATGCAATAGTTATGATGACAAAAGTGGATACACTGAAATGAGGCACGATCTCTAACCACAACCTATTATGAATGATATGATCTATGTAAGTCATGAAATGATGCTGCACATGCAAATACGTATGTTATCGATACCACTCGTGAAATTTGAAAAATAACATTTATCGACGAAAAATATATTTTTGACGTCTTGTTAAGTCATAACACATTTTACGTGTGAATACATTGTAACGATATCCCACGATCGTCTTTTGATGATTTATTGGAAAATAATAGAGTTTTTCGTCGTAATTTACTATTTTTCAACAACTAATAGAAAATGACTAAGTAGCCTCGCAAAACTAGTCGCATGTTGTTGAATATTGAGTGTTAGGAAACGATCTTCGTGTTTTTAGAAAGCTTGTAACAATATCTTAAATTCACATCATCGAACTTTTGTCCATACGAGTCCCGATCATAAAGAAAAATAATAGTTAAGTTAGTTAGTCGGCTAAATTGACTGTTTTTGTGCAGTTTTCAGGTATATTGGGAAGGTCGTATCTTATTCATTACAAGTCCGGTTGACGAACGGCTGGTAAATTTGGAAAATAGGCCGGGAGTACTTGATTTTACTTCAAAGGGTTAATGTCTCAAAATGATTCGGTCAATGAGAAAAACGGCTCTCAACATGGTTACTCACAAAAACAGTTTTACACTTAGAAATATTTTTACAAAAGCTGATAAAAATGTGTTGTGAACGTCGGGTTTCAAACGCTTGTATCTTGGTCGTTATAAGCTCGTTTTCTACGTTCTTTATATCCTCGGCTTCGTATTACAGCGAATTAATATATTTTTGATATTTTGGCTTGTCTAGATCGCGTTCAACACCTCGTTTTACCCATTGAAAATCGCGTAACAGCACGCTATTTTTCAGAAAATATAGTTTTCGTCGTCAAACTTAGAATTAACGTATCTTTTTCGTCGTAAGCTCGTTTTTACTCATTCCAGCGGCCACAGCTTCGTTTTTGAGTTTATTTTATAAATATGTAAACCAAAATAACCCATGGTCTACTGATTTTTCCAGAAATTGCAAAAATGGACAAAACCTTGTTTATATCTTGTTAAAATCATTTTTACTGGTTCAATACTTGTTCAAATCACTTCCAATCAACACCAAGCTATTCTAAAACCTACCATACACCTTCTTAAGGTGTCATGGGTTCCTAATCTTTACCAAAAATGATGGATCTCATAAGATTACTACTAAAATTCTTTAAATCCATTTTAGTAACAAAAATAAATGTTAAGTGGTATATAACATAGATATATTTGCAAGATTTGTACTAGAAATTGAAATAGAGTAAATATGAACATTGTAAGAGTAGGAAAATTATTTAGAAACTTACTTGAGTGGTGAAGAGGTTTTTGTAGCAAAATATGTAATTAACCTAGAGGTTTATATTTCAAAACCTTAAAATATATGACTAATAGAGATTGTAAAACACTTGATCTTGGAATTTTTGTGGATTCTTCTTCTTATTCTTCTTATGATGGCCGAACCACAAGGACCATAAAGAGGGTTTTTGCTAGTTTATTTGTGTGTGAAAAAGTGAAGTAACATGTTCTATTTATAGGAAGATTTTTAGGTTAAGAGTATATTAGTAATTTCACATAATGGCATACTTGTAAATATTTGGTCAAAAGTCAACATTTGATGACTGGGGGGGGGGGGGGGCATGTTGGTGGCTATTTCTTGATCATGTCTTTGATGTGATAATTAGCTAGTTTTATATGTAGCTAGGTTAGTTTATTATGTTATCGGGTATCGAGTTAGCTAGAAATAAATTTTGACGGAACAAAATAAAGTATGACGAAGTTGTAAAAATTATAAAATCACATTTCTTGCAAGAATCGGGCGTCCAAATAATTATCGCGTTGAAATTTCGTAAACCGTCGTAGTTATAAGCTTTTAACGGTATATATAGTAAATGATTTCAAAATACCGGGTAAACTAATAATATAATTTCTTTATCATTATAATGAGTGTAAAAATATATTAGGATCATAATCGGGAGTGTCGGGTATATTGTTCGTAGTAAATGATTGAGTGGTAACGTTTATTTAATAAATAAACATACGTTAATTGAAATTATGCAAACCCATGAATGTCCTAACATGAGGATGATGTTACTGATGATATGTAGACTACTCTAGTCTATATGATGTGTCCTTAGTGATGTTTCATGAATGCGCAGCTAAACCGTTACGGTTACGCGAATTTTAAATACCCGTAAACCTAATTTACGAAATGATGAATGATAACCATGAATAGTGATTTCCTTCCGGGAGTGAATAGTGTTTCATGAATAGTAAATTTTTTGATAACGTTTCAAAGTCGCAAACTGACTTCAAAAATGATGAATAGTGAAATGATGAATAGTAATCCATGAATAGTAAATTCCTGAGATGAATAGTAAAATTTAGAAGTTTGAAAAAGAACCTGAAACTATGATTTGTCACACATTAAACCAATTGTCTTTGGACATAGCATCTTTGAAGTCTTTGGGTTCGACTTTGGATAGTACGGAATTAAAGAAGCACCACAAGGCATCGGTAGCAAGTTGCTTTCGTGTGGATACCGGACGAGAAGGATTCCCAATAATGTTGTCAATCAGATGATCATTTGTCCATTTCACAACAAAAAAACAGGCTTTCAGAGACTGAATTTATAGGGACTGATATATCAGTCGCTGATACATAGCATCGGTAACTGAAACATCAGTTACTGATACTTTTAAGGACTGACCTTTTATTGACTGATTGCGGCGACTAAAAATCAGTCCTCGATTCAGTGACCCCATATCTGAGACTAAATTTTAGTTACTAATATGCCTGTACGGGAAAAAAATTTGGAGGCAAATTTGTTAGTGACTGAATAAGGGTGACAATTCAGTCCCTAGTACATGTACATCATATCTAAGACTAAATTTCAGTTACAAATATATTTGCGCAATAAAAAATCTTGGCGGAAAATTTGTTTGTGACTGAATTATAGTCACAGTTCGGTCCCTAATACATGGAGATCATAGCTAAGACTAAGTTTCAGTTACAAATATGTCTACACAATAAAAAGGTTTGGAGGGAAATTTTTTAGTGACTGAATTTCAGTCACAGATGCGTCCCTATTACATGGACATCATACCTAAGACTAAAATTCAGTTACAAATATGTTTGCACAACAAAAAAGTTTGGAGGGAAATTTGTTAGTGACTGAATTTGAATCACAACTCAGTCCCTAATACATGGACATCATAGCTAAGACTTAAATGTATAAAAATAGTTTAAAACGGACTAAAACGTTTAAAAATGGACGAAAACTAATAAAAACGGACGAAAACGTTTAAAATCAGACGAAAACATATCAAAACGGAAGAAAATGTAAAAAACGGACGAAAATGTATAAAAATGGACCTAAGCGTAAAAAAAGGACTAAAACGGATGAAAACGTATAAAAACGTTAAAATATAACAGACAAAAACTGATGAAAACATAAAAATATGGATGAAATCGTATACAAACGGATGAAAACATATAAAAACGTAAAAAAAAACGAACTAAAATGGATGAAAACGTATAAAAACGTAAAAAAGGGATGAAAACGTAAAAAAACTGACGAAAACGTAAAAAATGGACAAAAACGTATAAAAACGTAGAAAAGGGACGAAAATGTATAAAAACGGACGAAAACGTATAAAAACAGATAAAAACTGACAAAAACGGACGAAAATGGATTACCGACAGAATATACGGTTCTATATATTGTAATGTACTACACTTGTTTTTAAGACCTACATATATTTGTATCGTTGTTAGTAATTGTAAGTTTGTATATAAACCTATTTACGGATTGCTATTTATGTGTAACACTTAGGGGTTCACGCACGAAACCTCGGTTTATACCCCCGTGACGTGGGAACTCGAGCAGAATTCAAGTTTCAGATGTTCATAACATCTTTAGTATTCACCGATGGCTTTCATTTTGAGTGTTGACAATTTGAGACGTGTAATCGGGATAATGACATCAATCAGTTGCTTCATTGAGCGCGACATCCCTTTTAAAGAAACGACTATTACGTTCTTACCATATATAATAAGTCGTGGTGCCTATAGCAATCGTCAATCCACTATACTATACACACCACTTCCATTCAAGATAATAACAAGAAAGTTGCATATAGGCATATAGCCAATCAACGCACTCTACTTTACACACCACATGGACCATCATATTGCCTTTACGAGTTCTCACACCCCTAAAGGTCTCCTTATAAATACTATACCATTTTCTCAAAATGGATCAAGCTAATCCCAAGCAACATATCCTGCCTTGGGAACTCCACATTCAAGTCTATTATCCTTTACGGTAATTGACACAAACCAACTGAGTTGACTCGTGAGCGTTACCCCAACTCGTGACTCTTGTCACATTTTGGGGTCTTTACTGAACGTGGGAAATCGAACGGTCAACCAACCCAAACCCTCAATACATACCATACGTAATTGTTGAGTTTATCCATATTTACATTCATCTACGTGTATGACTTGATTTTATCCATAGGATGAGCTTTAGACGTTAAGTAATTTTACATTGATATTCATATTTTTAGACGCCTCACGTATGAGTGATTAGGGATACACAAATGTCACTAATTAGATAAACGCTTGTTAGACTATTAGGTTAAAGTAGCTAGTTGTAAACACTAAATTAATAAATAGCTAGATGACAACTAGGATTAGTTTGTATCGCAAATGAATCTCAATGATTAGCTGAGAACTTAATGAGTGTAGATTAGTAAACCATTAACACTCTGTTCAAATAGGCTACTAATAGACGTACGAGTTATAATTGTATTATATTTAATCTTAAAATAAGTTACTTATGAATTGTTACAATATTTAACTTCAAAATAAAATTATTAAAAAATTATTCTGGCTAAACCTAGTTTGTTTATAAAATATATAAATTCGATTGTATATCTCATTTTCAGTTGCCCCGCTCTAATTTTCCCCAAAATCAAATTATCCCTCCCCATCAGGTATCCAACCTATTAGCAATCTCACATCCACAAACTTATCATCTCACGTTGTCTCTTTCGGTCTTCAAACAAACCAAATTCGCCAGATTATTGTTTTGACTTATGGGTTTTTGTTCTTCGTATAAAAACGGACAAGGTGGGCGTATGGCGCCCTGAATTTGCAAACCCACTTCCAATAACAGGTAAATTAAATATTTTGATTTATGGGTTTTTGTTTTTCGTTAGATTATTGTTGGTTTATGATAACTAATTGTATTGTACAAGATTCCTGATGTGGGTTTATGATATTTTGCTGTTTTTGAATGTTTCGAGTACTTATGGCTTATGTTTCTGTTTTGTTATAATTTTGTTGTTAAAATTGTAGTAATAAAATAAAATAAAATAAAAAACTAGATGTTAGGTTAGATATAAGCATAAATGTTGATTTGGAATTGCTATAGGATGTTTGTTTCAGCTTATTTTTAGACTTTTATATAGCCACCTTATGGATGCTTTGGTTCTAGGTCTATGTTTTTTTAATTGGAAGTGTGAAGATTCTTTGAGGAAAAGCTCATTTAAGCTTATTTTCAGACTCTTATATAGCCACCTTATGGCTTCTTTCGGTTTAGGTATGATGCGTTCAGCCATTGACAGCTATTGTCACTTTTAGTACACTCATATGTCTAATGACATGGTGGCTCTAACTCGAATCACGTCACTATGCTGATTTTTTATATTTTTAAATGTGTAATTGACGTTTGTTTTCATATTTATGCTTACAGATACAGACGATGATAGCTACCGTCCTTCAAAAAGAACTAGAGCTAGACTTCCTGGTTCACCAGGTGGTGGTTCACCACCAACCAGTCCACCGAGAGGTGGTGGAGGTTCAAGAGGTCCACCAAGTGCTACGGATGACACTGATGTGCCTGTGACTGATGCGTTTTGGGTGCTTAGTTTATTTCTTATTTTGGTTATGTTTTTCATTTGTCTATCAGCATCATCAAATCATATAATTTTCATTTCCTGAATTACCCTTTGGCATGTCTTCCTGCTTTTGTAGGATGATGATGATGATTATCAAGGTGAGTTCGAGATGTACTGTGTTCAGGGAACACTGAGGGAGTGGGTTACCAGAGATGAAGTGCGTCGTTTTATTGCTAAGAAGTTCAAGGAATTCCTTCTTACCTATGAGAACGCAAAGAGTGATCATCGTGATCTTGAATATCTTAGGCAAATAAATGAGATGGTGATGAGTGTCTATATACTCATCATTTTTGTCCCATCTGAACTGCCAAAACGTTTAAAAATATGCAAATATGCTTCAAAATACCGAAAATATCATTTGATTGTGTTTTTATGTGTTACAAGTGCAAAATGATTAAAAACAGTCAAAAACGAGCTAAGTTTGCATAATTGGCAGTTTTAGTCCCCGAAGTTTCAAAAGTTGTCAAAATAGGTCCCCGGATGTTTTAAAATGAAATATTATCTATTATGGTCCTTGAACTATTGACACTTGACACTAATGGTCCCTGGAATATAGTTTTGATGTTTGGCAGGTTTGGTCCCTGAAGTTTCAGCATGTTACACATTTGGTCCCTATGGTTATAATCTTACTACACTATACTTAATCCATAAACCTAATCCTTAAATAACCCACCCACTAAATAAAACCCAATTACTAAATCCTAAACCCAGTCAACCCATAACATAAACCCAACCCACTCACTAATAATAACCAAGCCCAAATCCAATCCCACATAACCCGGCCCACTTCCCTTTTCCTTAAATAATATCCCAGGGTCAAAGGAAGGTTTGACCCGTCTTCCCTCCCACTCTCACTGACACACAACCAAAACCACCATCAATACCATCCTCACCCTTCCACCTCACACCCCCAGTCACTACTCTATCCCTTCCACCTCCACAACATTCCAATTCCATTAATTTCCCTGATAATCCTCACAAGCAACCTAGGACTTTTGGCGCAAAAATTACACATGGACTATTGAGATCAATTGAGGAAAACCAAGAGCTGGGATTCGCTGAGAGGGTCCCATGGAAGATTTTGGAAGTGATAAAAGCTCCTTCAACACACAGAGAAAAGTAGTAGGTGTTAGTTTAGTGTAATTTAGTTAAAAATAATGTCGTAGTTAATTTTTATTGTAATTTCTTACTGGGTTTTGTAGTTTCTGTATAATTTAAGTTGTTTAAGTTGTAATTGAACCAGTTAAATTAAGTTAATCAATGTTTTTCAGTAAAACTATTTTTCCCGCCATTTTTGTTCATCAATGTTTTGAATCAGTTAAAGCAATATAAGTGTTTAAATAAGCTTGTATAAGCTTATTGAAGTCAATTAAAGGAGTATTGAAGGTTTCCTGTTCCATTCTATGAAAATTCCAAAAAGTCAACCAAAGTCAACTGACTTTGGTCAAACAAGCTAAGGAAGGAATAAGCTGATTTGATCAGCTTATTTGGGTGTTTTAAAGCTTAATGGTTAAGCCTGGATGAGTATTAGTTCTCTGGTTCATTCATTTTCAGCAGTACAGTTGTGAGTTCCATTTTCACTTTTTAGCTTAATTTTGCTTAAGTCAATTCAGCTTGTAATTATTGCTTTATTGTCATTTCTTTCTTCTTTTTAGATTAGTGATCACTTAGATAATCATAGCCTAGAAATAATTATAGTTTGATTCTGTGTGTTGTAGTGTAATCAGCTCATGTCAGTCTGATCAGGGGTGTTTGGATTAACCAACTCCCTTGTGATTTGTTGTGTATTTTGAGTTATTTCTGGTTTAGTCAGGTTACAATAAGGTATAACAAAGTATTCAAGTCATAAAATTAGTAGCTTGATAGTTAAAAAGTCAAAATCAAGTTTAAAGCTCTTGATTTCATGCACTGTTGGGATTTCAGACTTCCAAATCATTCATAGGAGTTCATTAGTTGTTGTAATTGCATAATCTAGTCTCCTTATAACATCTAGCATCAGTTTCAGTCAATTGGTTAGATTAGAACCTCACAAAAGTCAAAATCTTCAAAAGCAGCAAAAGTCACAAACATAGGTTAAGTTCAGTTGCTGAGGCTGCTGATCTAGGGCCTGATTAGACTTCAATTGGCTTAATTGTGATAGGGCTTTTAGGTTTTTTAGACACTCAGTAGTGCTAAGATGATTTTGCCCCCTTGAGTTTGTATCTCAGTTGCTTATTGAGTACTTAAATTTGGTCTGCAAGTTTGCCTGATTTCTCATTTTCTGTCTTTACTTCACAGCTGACTAATCTTGCTTATCAGCTTATTTTCTATAGCTTATTTGTACTTTTCAGTCATTTTATGCTTCTTATAGTTGTTTAAACATATCCTGATCATTTGGTCAATTTTCCAGCTGATTAGCTTATTTTGGGCTTATTAGCAAACTGCTTATTAGCCCAAAACAGCTTATCAGGCTTATTCAACTTCCAATTTTATTTTTCTTATCTTTTTAATATTATTTTAGAATTATCTGTAATTTTTCATAATTTTCCTAAGTCATTTAATATTTCTTTTCTTTTTAATTAGTTTTTAATAGTAATTAAATCATAATAAATAAAATATTAATCAGAAAAATATAAATCCAATTTTCATATTTTTCTTTTGTCATTTTTAATCTAGGAAAAATATAAAAATATTTTTAGGACTTAAGAAAAATCAAAAACATAAATATAGTGATAGCTTCTATTTAATAGAATTTATCTTTTTAAATTTTAATTAAGTAGATTTCATTTTTATAATTTTCTTAGCTTCTTGTCACCTTAGAGTATTTATATAAAAATTTTTAGATTTTTATTTGATCTTTTAGTATTTATTAGAATTTTAATTAGTTTAAATAATAATTAAATAGTTTTTAATTAATAATAATTAATTAATAAGTTAAATAAATAATTTTCTTTTTCCAATAATTTTCTTTTCTTATTAGGATTGTAAAAATATAAATTTCATATCCATAGGCTTTTTATTTCTTAAAACTCACTTTTTATTTCGTTCGTTTACGTTATTTAAATTTAAACGTACGCGTTTTTAGATTTTAAACGTTTCTAGTTATTTTGTTTTCACATTTTTATTTTCATAGCTTTTTTAAAGCTATTCTCTTTTATTCCTTAGTTTAATCACTCAAAACACCTTTTCCGTTCAATATCACCCGATCACAGATTCGTTTTACTACAGATTTCACACCTCGCTGGGACTTAACGACCCGGGAATACACTGTACTCCTTGGTAAATTTCATTGTGCCCTCAATTGGTTTGACTTTGTTTGACCACATCCGTGGTTGATTAAGTTGACTGTTTTGGGGCCAATCAAATTTTGGCGCCGCTGCCGGGGAGGTGTGCTGCGTTGAACGAATTTGAAGCATCAGTGATTGTTGAATATACACCCATTGTATATTTACCATCTTTTGTTCATATTTCCTTATTTTCAGAAAAAACCAAAATTATCGTGAAGTTAATTCGTTTGACTAAACGATTACCAAAAACATTTTTATTCAAGTTTTCAACGAACACAAAAAACCAAAAATATTCATCTTTACCCTCTCACCCTTTTTGATTCTTTATCCCTTTACCCTCTATCCATTTGATTCTAAACTTCTTATACCCTTCTTCTATGGCGTCTCTCGGGTACAAATGTTTTGATTGTAAAAGCCCGTTGATTGACAGCCATCGTTGTTCTAAGTGTGCGTGTGAGCGGTGTGGAAAGCATGCACCAAAGGATCGTGGATCTTGTTATTGGTGTGAATTATCCACTAAAAAGTCTCTCAAGGATTCTCAAAGTCCTTCCTACTACCCTCCACAGCCCGAGATACGTGCTATTAATGACAAACCATCAAGAATCGATCCTAACCTTTCAGGGTTTACGGTTAAAAGTTTGTCAAGCAAACGTACATAACTTAGAACAGTGACTAAAAAGAACGACTTGCCTAATCTTCACGTTTATCAAAAACCTGAGACCATAACGGAAGTGGTGGAAATTCCTAGCTCTCAGAGCACACCACTTGTCCCACCTCCGGATTTTATTCCTTGTGTTGGTTGTGGTGAGCGGCTTTTTGGTCTACCATGTCGTTGGTGTACATATGAACAATGTGGTAATGATAGTCGAGACGGAAGTTGTTTGTTTTGTGGTTCGAGGAATTCATTTTCTTATGATCCTAATCCGAACTCATTTAACGACTTTTCGAATTTTACCAACTACCCATCACATTCATACGAGCAAGTATCATATTGTCCAAATCTCAATGATGCATCGTATCAAAATACACCGAACTTTTCTTGTGAGTACTGTGGAGGTCCACATTTTAGCTCTGATTGTCAAACAGGGAATCCATTTCCTTGTAACAATTACGACGATCCATATCACGACCAACCTCCACAGTGCCAAATAACTCAAACTCCTCAGCAAACCCAGCAAGACACTTATCTAGAGCTTCTAGAGTTAGTGAAAAGAGCTGAGGAGTTTAATAAAAAAACATTTCAGAATGCTCCCAGTTTTTCTTGTGTATATTGTGGGGGTCCTCATGATGATTATCAATGTCAACCTTCCGGTTTTGACAAATCCCCACTCCCACAATGTCCCGTCATTAAAAATTCACATGAGAAATCCATAGAAGAATTGTTAACTGAAGAGCAGGTTGCTAGAATAAACTCCCAAGATGCCTATGAAAAATCTATTATGGAATCAATTGCAAAAGAAAAAGCAGCCAGATCTAGCTCTCAGTTCTGTTTTATTCCTGATGACAGTGATGATGAAGATACACTTGATATCCTTCAATTCTATAAAGATTCATCAAGTTCATCAGTTGATATCCCAGCAGTTGAGATTCCATCTCAAACAACTGCTATCACACCCGAGGTTCACACTCACTCTCTAAGTATGGGGGATGAGCATCTTGACACAATTCCTGCAAAGGAATCAGACGTATTCATAAAGTCTAGTGTCGAGAACCTTGTCCCAATCCCAAGAGAGTCACAGGGAATTCTCGAGCATTTGTGTGATATCCCTCCTCCTCTTATCTTCCCAAAAGATCATGTTGAGATGTTCTCCGATTCTAATGATGACGATTCGTTATCTTGTGGAGACATCATTTATATGGAAGAATTACCTTCTAAGCTAGTCAGCTTAGAAGAAGAGAATAATGAAGAAATTGACACTGAAATCAAAGATGAAGCTCTTCGAGCAACATTATTGAATGTCAGTCTTCTCGTTTCTAAAATCGAGGCTTTCAAGGAAAAATCCATTTCATCTCCTATCCCCATAAAGGATAGTGACATATTTTCCGATGATTCTATTCCGGAAATGGAAGCCTTCTGTTTTGATCAGATGGGAGAGAAAATTAGTGGCAACACCACTTCTCATTCTCATAATTCTCTCCCCGATTATGAATCATTCACCTTTGAGGAGTTCTCCAGTGAACTCATTCATATCATATCTCCGCCGGAGTATGATAACTTCTACTTTGATCTTGACAAAGATTATCTTTGTGTTCCGGAGGGAGATATTCTCAACACTGAGAATTTGATTAATATCAAAATTCCATCCCTCCCACCCAGAATATGTCTTGATCAAATGAGCTTAAATGATGAGATTCATGATCCAGAAATCATGAATTCTCCTTCCGATGATGATGAGTTAGTCATGATTTTTATCATGACTTTCTTTCTTTTCTTCACCTACACGGTGACTTCTCCTGTTCTTCACTCCTTCGGGAATGAAGACACTATCTTTGATCCCGGCATTTTCATTTATCATTTGTGAG
Organism: Artemisia tridentata subsp. tridentata; assembly: GCA_021014915.2. NCBI lineage: Eukaryota > Viridiplantae > Streptophyta > Magnoliopsida > Asterales > Asteraceae > Artemisia > Artemisia tridentata. Next base: position 86,440,251 of record CP139507.1, read on the forward strand.
CCGGATCTGTGTATATCTCATCGGTGTGGAACTTTCACGTACTTCAATATTTATCCAAATTTCTTAAATGAAAGTCCGATGGAGATGGTTTCTTCCACGTGCTTCCCCAAGAACCAATGAATGCGGGGTCGAGTCAAGCTAGTGACTCGGTGAACAAAAATATTAGCTCACCATATGGGTTTTCACCCATATTTCTGACTTCTTTCTCTTTTCTAACACCCAAGTGTGGGGGAGATGCCCCACATGTTGTATATATGTACAAATTTAAAAAAAAAAAAAAATGTGTGTATATAAAATAATGGCTATTAGTATTTCCCTTTCACGTTCTAAGTGTTGGTTTAACAGCCGGTACTTTGAATATTGAGGGCAATATTCAGTTCTAAGTGTGGGGGGGAATTCTGGCGAATTTGTTCACATATGTACCTTTTAGTGCCCCAGTACCCCCATTTTGGCCAAAATTTTAAATTTTTTTTTTCTCACTTAGAACGCAATAAATGGTTATCAGTCCGCCATGTCTAACCCACATAAGGACTGGCTAATCCTGAGCAAACGGCTGCAGGTAAAGATATATCAAATCCGTTTATGGCTTGCAATTTACCCAAAATTGTATGGTATTCAACTCACCATATCCTTATAAGTGAAGAGTTGGCTAGCCCGCAAGATTATGGCTTGTGGTAAAGGCAGTGGAAAAACCATAATTGGTAATCAGCTCACCAAAGATAATATTAATAATTTATCTAAGAGTTGGCTAGTCCAGAAGCAAACGGCTTTTGGTAAAGACAAATCAAAACCGTTGACAGCTTATGGTTTGCTCAAAATTATTTGGTTATCATTGTACCAAAGTTCTTACTTGAACTGAAACAATTGGCTACTCCAGAAGTAATGGCTTTTGGTAAAGAGTCTTTCAAATCCATTAAATCTTCATAAAATATTGCTAGGGACTAGCAATAGTTTAGTGTGGGGGATTGATGAGTGTCTATATACTCATCATTTTTGTCCCATCTGAACTGCCAAAATGTTTAAAAATATGCAAATATGCTTCAAAATACCGAAAATATCATTTGATTGTGTTTTTATGTGTTACAAGTGCAAAATGATTAAAAACAGTCAAAAACGAGCTAAGTTTGCATAATTGGCAGTTTTAGTCCCCGAAGTTTCAAAAGTTGTCAAAATAGGTCCCCGGATGTTTTAAAATGAAATATTATCTATTATGGTCCTTGAACTATTGACACTTGACACTAATGGTCCCTGGAATATAGTTTTGATGTTTGGCAGGTTTGGTCCCTGAAGTTTCAGCATGTTACACATTTGGTCCCTATGGTTATAATCTTACTACACTATACTTAATCCATAAACCTAATCCTTAAATAACCCACCCACTAAATAAAACCCAATTACTAAATCCTAAACCCAGTCAACCCATAACATAAACCCAACCCACTCACTAATAATAACCAAGCCCAAATCCAATCCCACATAACCCGGCCCACTTCCCTTTTCCTTAAATAATATCCCAGGGTCAAAGGAAGGTTTGACCCGTCTTCCCTCCCACTCTCACTGACACACAACCAAAACCACCATCAATACCATCCTCACCCTTCCACCTCACACCCCCAGTCACTACTCTATCCCTTCCACCTCCACAACATTCCAATTCCCATTAATTTCCCTGATAATCCTCACAAGCAACCTAGGACTTTTGGCGCGAAAATTACACATGGACTATTGAGATCAATTGAGGAAAACCAAGAGCTGGGATTCGCTGAGAGGGTCCCATGGAAGATTTTGGAATTGATAAAAGCTCCTTCAACACACAGAGAAAAGTAGTAGGTGTTAGTTTAGTGTAATTTAGTTAAAAATAATGTCGTAGTTAATTTTTATTGTAATTTCTTACTGGGTTTTGTAGTTTCTGTATAATTTAAGTTGTTTAAGTTGTAATTGAACCAGTTAAATTAAGTTAATCAATGTTTTTCAGTAAAACTGTTTTTCCCGCCATTTTTGTTCATCAATGTTTTGAATCAGTTAAAGCAATATAAGTGTTTAAATAAGCTTGTATAAGCTTATTGAAGTCAATTAAAGGAGTATTGAAGGTTTCCTGTTCCATTCTATGAAAATTCCAAAAAGTCAACCAAAGTCAACTGACTTTGGTCAAACAAGCTAAGGAAGGAATAAGCTGATTTGATCAGCTTATTTGGGTGTTTTAAAGCTTAATGGTTAAGCCTGGATGAGTATTAGTTCTCTGGTTCATTCATTTTCAGCAGTACAGTTGTGAGTTCCATTTTCACTTTTTAGCTTAATTTTGCTTAAGTCAATTCAGCTTGTAATTATTGCTTTATTGTCATTTCTTTCTGCTTTTTAGATTAGTGATCACTTAGATAATCATAGCCTAGAAATAATTATAGTTTGATTCTGTGTGTTGTAGTGTAATCAGCTCATGTCAGTCTGATCAGGGGTGTTTGGATTAACCAACTCCCTTGTGATTTGTTGTGTATTTTGAGTTATTTCTGGTTTAGTCAGGTTACAATAAGGTATAACAAAGTATTCAAGTCATAAAATTAGTAGCTTGATAGTTAAAAAGTCAAAATCAAGTTTAAAGCTCTTGATTTCATGCACTGTTGGGATTTCAGACTTCCAAATCATTCATAGGAGTTCATTAGTTGTTGTAATTGCATAATCTAGTCTCCTTATAACATCTAGCATCAGTTTCAGTCAATTGGTTAGATTAGAACCTCACAAAAGTCAAAATCTTCAAAAGCAGCAAAAGTCACAAACATAGGTTAAGTTCAGTTGCTGAGGCTGCTGATCTAGGGCCTGATTAGACTTCAATTGGCTTAATTGTGATAGGGCTTTTAGGTTTTTTAGACACTCAGTAGTGCTAAGATGATTTTGCCCCCTTGAGTTTGTATCTCAGTTGCTTATTGAGTACTTAAATTTGGTCTGCAAGTTTGCCTGATTTCTCATTTTCTGTCTTTACTTCACAGCTGACTAATCTTGCTTATCAGCTTATTTTCTATAGCTTATTTGTACTTTTCAGTCATTTTATGCTTCTTATAGTTGCTTAAACATATCCTGATCATTTGGTCAATTTTCCAGCTGATTAGCTTATTTTGGGCTTATTAGCAAACTGCTTATTAGCTCAAAACAGCTTATCAGGCTTATTCAGCTTCCAATTTTATTTTTCTTATCTTTTTAATATTATTTTAGAATTATCTGTAATTTTTCATAATTTTCCTAAGTCATTTAATATTTCTTTTCTTTTTAATTAGTTTTTAATAGTAATTAAATCATAATAAATAAAATATTAATCAGAAAAATATAAATCCAATTTTCATATTTTTCTTTTGTCATTTTTAATCTAGGAAAAATATAAAAATATTTTTAGGACTTAAGAAAAATCAAAAACATAAATATAGTGATAACTTCTATTTAATAGAATTTATCTTTTTAAATTTTAATTAAGTAGATTTCATTTTTATAATTTTCTTAGCTTCTTGTCACCTTAGAGTATTTATATAAAAATTTTTAGATTTTTATTTGATCTTTTAGTATTTATTAGAATTTTAATTAGTTTAAATAATAATTAAATAGTTTTTAATTAATAATAATTAATTAATAAGTTAAATAAATAATTTTCTTTTTCCAATAATTTTCTTTTCTTATTAGGATTGTAAAATATAAATTTCATATCCATAGGCTTTTTATTTCTTAAAACTCACTTTTTATTTCGTTCGTTTACGTTATTTAAATTTAAACGTACGCGTTTTTAGATTTTAAACGTTTCTAGTTATTTTGTTTTCACATTTTTATTTTCATAGCTTTTTTAAAGCTATTCTCTTTTATTCCTTAGTTTAATCACTCAAAACACCTTTTCCGTTCAATATCACCCGATCACAGATTCGTTTTACTACAGATTTCACACCTCGCTGGGACTTAACGACCCGGGAATACACTGTACTCCTTGGTAAATTTCATTGTGCCCTCAATTGGTTTGACTTTGTTTGACCACATCCGTGGTTGATTAAGTTGACTGTTTTGGGGCCAATCAAATTTTGGCGCCGCTGCCGGGGAGGTGTGCTGCGTTGAACGAATTTGAAGCATCAGTGATTGTTGAATATACACCCATTGTATATTTACCATCTTTTGTTCATATTTCCTTATTTTCAGAAAAAACCAAAATTATCGTGAAGTTAATTCGTTTGACTAAACGATTACCAAAAACATTTTTATTCAAGTTTTCAACGAACACAAAAAACCAAAAATATTCATCTTTACCCTCTCACCCTTTTTGATTCTTTATCCCTTTACCCTCTATCCATTTGATTCTAAACTTCTTATACCCTTCTTCTATGGCGTCTCTCGGGTACAAATGTTTTGATTGTAAAAGCCCGTTGATTGACAGCCATCGTTGTTCTAAGTGTGCGTGTGAGCGGTGTGGAAAGCATGCACCAAAGGATCGTGGATCTTGTTATTGGTGTGAATTATCCACTAAAAAGTCTCTCAAGGATTCTCAAAGTCCTTCCTACTACCCTCCACAGCCCGAGATACGTGCTATTAATGACAAACCATCAAGAATCGATCCTAACCTTTCAGGGTTTACGGTTAAAAGTTTGTCAAGCAAACGTACATAACTTAGAACAGTGACTAAAAAGAACGACTTGCCTAATCTTCACGTTTATCAAAAACCTGAGACCATAACGGAAGTGGTGGAAATTCCTAGCTCTCAGAGCACACCACTTGTCCCACCTCCGGATTTTATTCCTTGTGTTGGTTGTGGTGAGCGGCTTTTTGGTCTACCATGTCGTTGGTGTACATGTGAACAATGTGGTAATGATAGTCGAGACGGAAGTTGTTTGTTTTGTGGTTCGAGGAATTCATTTTCTTATGATCCTAATCCGAACTCATTTAACGACTTTTCGAATTTTACCAACTACCCATCACATTCATACGAGCAAGTATCATATTGTCCAAATCTCAATGATGCATCGTATCAAAATACACCGAACTTTTCTTGTGAGTACTGTGGAGGTCCACATTTTAGCTCTGATTGTCAAACAGGGAATCCATTTCCTTGTAACAATTACGACGATCCATATCACGACCAACCTCCACAGTGCCAAATAACTCAAACTCCTCAGCAAACCCAGCAAGACACTTATCTAGAGCTTCTAGAGTTAGTGAAAAGAGCTGAGGAGTTTAATAAAAAAACATTTCAGAATGCTCCCAGTTTTTCTTGTGTATATTGTGGGGGTCCTCATGATGATTATCAATGTCAACCTTCCGGTTTTGACAAATCCCCACTCCCACAATGTCCCGTCATTAAAAATTCACATGAGAAATCCATAGAAGAATTGTTAACTGAAGAGCAGGTTGCTAGAATAAACTCCCAAGATGCCTATGAAAAATCTATTATGGAATCAATTGCAAAAGAAAAAGCAGCCAGATCTAGCTCTCAGTTCTGTTTTATTCCTGATGACAGTGATGATGAAGATACACTTGATATCCTTCAATTCTATAAAGATTCATCAAGTTCATCAGTTGATATCCCAGCAGTTGAGATTCCATCTCAAACAACTGCTATCACACCCGAGGTTCACACTCACTCTCTAAGTATGGGGGATGAGCATCTTGACACAATTCCTGCAAAGGAATCAGACGTATTCATAAAGTCTAGTGTCGAGAACCTTGTCCCAATCCCAAGAGAGTCACAGGGAATTCTCGAGCATTTGTGTGATATCCCTCCTCCTCTTATCTTCCCAAAAGATCATGTTGAGATGTTCTCCGATTCTAATGATGACGATTCGTTATCTTGTGGAGACATCATTTATATGGAAGAATTACCTTCTAAGCTAGTCAGCTTAGAAGAAGAGAATAATGAAGAAATTGACACTGAAATCAAAGATGAAGCTCTTCGAGCAACATTATTGAATGTCAGTCTTCTCGTTTCTAAAATCGAGGCTTTCAAGGAAAAATCCATTTCATCTCCTATCCCCATAAAGGATAGTGACATATTTTCCGATGATTCTATTCCGGAAATGGAAGCCTTCTGTTTTGATCAGATGGGAGAGAAAATTAGTGGCAACACCACTTCTCATTCTCATAATTCTCTCCCCGATTATGAATCATTCACCTTTGAGGAGTTCTCCAGTGAACTCATTCATATCATATCTCCGCCGGAGTATGATAACTTCTACTTTGATCTTGACAAAGATTATCTTTGTGTTCCGGAGGGAGATATTCTCAACACTGAGAATTTGATTAATATCAAAATTCCATCCCTCCCACCCAGAATATGTCTTGATCAAATGAGCTTAAATGATGAGATTCATGATCCAGAAATCATGAATTCTCCTTCCGATGATGATGAGTTAGTCATGATTTTTATCATGACTTTCTTTCTTTTCTTCACCTACACGGTGACTTCTCCTGTTCTTCACTCCTTCGGGAATGAAGACACTATCTTTGATCCCGGCATTTTCATTTATCATTTGTGAGCCGGATCTGTGTATATTTCATCGGTGTGGAACTTTCACGTACTTCAATATTTATCCAAATTTCTTAAATGAAAGTCCGATGGAGATGGTTTCTTCCACGTGCTTCCCCAAGAACCAATGAATGCGGGGTCGAGTCAAGCTAGTGACTCGGTGAACAAAAATATTAGCTCACCATATGGGTTTTCACCCATATTTCTGACTTCTTTCTCTTTTCTAACACCCAAGTGTGGGGGAGATGCCCCACATGTTGTATATATGTACAAATTTAAAAAAAAAAAAAAAAAAAAAAAAAAATGTGTGTATATAAAATAATGGCTATTAGTATTTCCCTTTCACGTTCTAAGTGTTGGTTTAACAGCCGGTACTTTGAATATTGAGGGCAATATTCAGTTCTAAGTGTGGGGGGGAATTCTGGCGAATTTGTTCACATATGTACCTTTTACTGCCCCAGTACCCCCATTTTGGCCAAAATTTTAAAATTTTTTTTTCTCACTTAGAACGCAATAAATGGTTATCAGTCCGCCATGTCTAACCCACATAAGGACTGGCTAATCCTGAGCAAACGGCTGCAGGTAAAGATATATCAAATCCGTTTATGGCTTGCAATTTGCCCAAAATTGTATGGTATTCAACTCACCATATCCTTATAAGTGAAGAGTTGGCTAGCCCGCAAGATTATGGCTTGTGGTAAAGGCAGTGGAAAAACCATAATTGGTAATCAGCTCACCAAAGATAATATTAATAATTTATCTAAGAGTTGGCTAGTCCAGAAGCAAACGGCTTTTGGTAAAGACAAATCAAAACCGTTGACAGCTTATGGTTTGCTCAAAATCATTTGGTTATCATTGTACCAAAGTTCTTACTTGAACTGAAACAATTGGCTACTCCAGAAGTAATGGCTTTTGGTAAAGAGTCTTTCAAATCCATTAAATCTTCATAAAATATTGCTAGGGACTAGCAATAGTTTAGTGTGGGGGATTGATGAGTGTCTATATACTCATCATTTTTGTCCCATCTGAACTGCCAAAACGTTTAAAAATATGCAAATATGCTTCAAAATACCGAAAATATCATTTGATTGTGTTTTTATGTGTTACAAGTGCAAAATGATTAAAAACAGTCAAAAACGAGCTAAGTTTGCATAATTGGCAGTTTTAGTCCCCGAAGTTTCAAAAGTTGTCAAAATAGATCCCCGGATGTTTTAAAATGAAATATTATCTATTATGGTCCTTGAACTATTGACACTTGACACTAATGGTCCCTGGAATATAGTTTTGATGTTTGGCAGGTTTGGTCCCTGAAGTTTCAGCATGTTACACATTTGGTCCCTATGGTTATAATCTTACTACACTATACTTAATCCATAAACCTAATCCTTAAATAACCCACCCACTAAATAAAACCCAATTACTAAATCCTAAACCCAGTCAACCCATAACATAAACCCAACCCACTCACTAATAATAACCAAGCCCAAATCCAATCCCACATAACCCGGCCCACTTCCCTTTTCCTTAAATAATATCCCAGGGTCAAAGGAAGGTTTGACCCGTCTTCCCTCCCACTCTCACTGACACACAACCAAAACCACCATCAATACCATCCTCACCCTTCCACCTCACACCCCCAGTCACTACTCTATCCCTTCCACCTCCACAACATTCCAATTCCCATTAATTTCCCTGATAATCCTCACAAGCAACCTAGGACTTTTGGCGCGAAAATTACACATGGACTATTGAGATCAATTGAGGAAAACCAAGAGCTGGGATTCGCTGAGAGGGTCCCATGGAAGATTTTGGAATTGATAAAAGCTCCTTCAACACACAGAGAAAAGTAGTAGGTGTTAGTTTAGTGTAATTTAGTTAAAAATAATGTCGTAGTTAATTTTTATTGTAATTTCTTACTGGGTTTTGTAGTTTCTGTATAATTTAAGTTGTTTTAGTTGTAATTGAACCAGTTAAATTAAGTTAATCAATGTTTTTCAGTAAAACTGTTTTTCCCGCCATTTTTGTTCATCAATGTTTTGAATCAGTTAAAGCAATATAAGTGTTTAAATAAGCTTGTATAAGCTTATTGAAGTCAATTAAAGGAGTATTGAAGGTTTCCTGTTCCATTCTATGAAAATTCCAAAAAGTCAACCAAAGTCAACTGACTTTGGTCAAACAAGCTAAGGAAGGAATAAGCTGATTTGATCAGCTTATTTGGGTGTTTTAAAGCTTAATGGTTAAGCCTGGATGAGTATTAGTTCTCTGGTTCATTCATTTTCAGCAGTACAGTTGTGAGTTCCATTTTCACTTTTTAGCTTAATTTTGCTTAAGTCAATTCAGCTTGTAATTATTGCTTTATTGTCATTTCTTTCTGCTTTTTAGATTAGTGATCACTTAGATAATCATAGCCTAGAAATAATTATAGTTTGATTCTGTGTGTTGTAGTGTAATCAGCTCATGTCAGTCTGATCAGGGGTGTTTGGATTAACCAACTCCCTTGTGATTTGTTGTGTATTTTGAGTTATTTCTGGTTTAGTCAGGTTACAATAAGGTATAACAAAGTATTCAAGTCATAAAATTAGTAGCTTGATAGTTAAAAAGTCAAAATCAAGTTTAAAGCTCTTGATTTCATGCACTGTTGGGATTTCAGACTTCCAAATCATTCATAGGAGTTCATTAGTTGTTGTAATTGCATAATCTAGTCTCCTTATAACATCTAGCATCAGTTTCAGTCAATTGGTTAGATTAGAACCTCACAAAAGTCAAAATCTTCAAAAGCAGCAAAAGTCACAAACATAGGTTAAGTTCAGTTGCTGAGGCTGCTGATCTAGGGCCTGATTAGACTTCAATTGGCTTAATTGTGATAGGGCTTTTAGGTTTTTTAGACACTCAGTAGTGCTAAGATGATTTTGCCCCCTTGAGTTTGTATCTCAGTTGCTTATTGAGTACTTAAATTTGGTCTGCAAGTTTGCCTGATTTCTCATTTTCTGTCTTTACTTCACAGCTGACTAATCTTGCTTATCAGCTTATTTTCTATAGCTTATTTGTACTTTTCAGTCATTTTATGCTTCTTATAGTTGTTTAAACATATCCTGATCATTTGGTCAATTTTCCAGCTGATTAGCTTATTTTGGGCTTATTAGCAAACTGCTTATTAGCCCAAAACAGCTTATCAGGCTTATTCAACTTCCAATTTTATTTTTCTTATCTTTTTAATATTATTTTAGAATTATCTGAAATTTTTCATAATTTTCCTAAGTCATTTAATATTTCTTTTCTTTTTAATTAGTTTTTAATAGTAATTAAATCATAATAAATAAAATATTAATCAGAAAAATATAAATCCAATTTTCATATTTTTCTTTTGTCATTTTTAATCTAGGAAAAATATAAAAATATTTTTAGGACTTAAGAAAAATCAAAAACATAAATATAGTGATAACTTCTATTTAATAGAATTTATCTTTTTAAATTTTAATTAAGTAGATTTCATTTTTATAATTTTCTTAGCTTCTTGTCACCTTAGAGTATTTATATAAAAATTTTCAGATTTTTATTTGATCTTTTAGTATTTATTAGAATTTTAATTAGTTTAAATAATAATTAAATAGTTTTTAATTAATAATAATTAATTAATAAGTTAAATAAATAATTTTCTTTTTCCAATAATTTTCTTTTCTTATTAGGATTGTAAAAATATAAATTTCATATCCATAGGCTTTTTATTTCTTAAAACTCACTTTTTATTTCGTTCGTTTACGTTATTTAAATTTAAACGTACGCGTTTTTAGATTTTAAACGTTTCTAGTTATTTTGTTTTCACATTTTTATTTTCATAGCTTTTTTAAAGCTATTCTCTTTTATTCCTTAGTTTAATCACTCAAAACACCTTTTCCGTTCAATATCACCCGATCACAGATTCGTTTTACTACAGATTTCACACCTCGCTGGGACTTAACGACCCGGGAATACACTGTACTCCTTGGTAAATTGCATTGTGCCCTCAATTGGTTTGACTTTGTTTGACCACATCCGTGGTTGATTTAAGTTGACTGTTTTGGGGCCAATCAGATGGTGTCAGGTAAAGAGTCCCATATTTTCTTGGCTTTTGACTCGTAATTGCAAGGTTTTTTGAATATGGATGTTGGCCATGTGATTGTTATGTTGAATAAGGTATCTATATTTTCAGTCAACAAGTGCAGTTTGGAGATTGATTACAAACAGTTTATCTATATACACCCAAATATTGCCATCTGGTTGGCTGATGCACCTCAATATGTTCTTGAGGTCATGGAAGAAGTTGCTAACAAAGTTGTGTTTAATCTTCATCCAAACTACAAAAGAATTCATCAAACAAATCTATGTTAGAGTGACCAGCTTACCTGTTTATGATCAGATTCGCAACATCAGGTATGATCAATTTTGTTTATTGAGGGCATCTATAGCGTAGACTTATATATATACGCTATAAGAACCATCTGCATGTTTTTGTGCAGGCAAATCCATTTAAACACTATGATTCGCGTTGGAGGAGTTGTGACCCGACGATCTAGAGTTTTTCCTCAATTGCAGCAGGTGAAGTATGACTGTAACAAATGTGGATCAGTTTTAGGGCTTTTCGTCCAAAATTCATATTCAGAGGTCAAGGTTGGTTCTTGCCCTGAATGCCAATCAAAGGGACCGTTCACTGTCAATATTGAGCAGGTGAGTTATATTGCTCCTCCTTTTTGTAACATGAAAACAAATTCCTATACTAATACTCTCTTTGTGGCAGACTATATATAATGGTGGTGGTTTTAGTGGTTACGGTGAGTTTTTCGGTGAGTCGTCGTCGCGTCAAGTGGTGCCGCCTGCATATGGTGGTATGGAGGCGTCAAGTGGCGAGTTCAGGGTGGGATTTTTTGAATCCGTTTGAGACGTATGATAGTTATTATCCTCCGTATACGTCGAGTAGAGATTCGAGGGAGGTGAGGGAGGAGGAAGGGATACCGGATTTGGAAGAGGAGGATTTGTATCAGGAGGAGGTTGTTAAGGAGATTCATTCTACGAAACCGACTTTTGTGAATGATAATGGTGCCAGTGGGAGTGGGGGTGGGGGTGGGGGTGCTAGGAGTAGTAATGTGGATGCGAAGAAGGCGCCGGTTGTTGATGCGGACAGTGAGATGAGTTCAGTTGGTGAGTTGCATTATAGAAGTGGACCGAGTGTGGTACCAGAAGAGGAGCCCGTGGAGTTTGAAGTTCATGTGGTGGAAAAAGGAGAGATGTCGAGAGGGGATAAGCCTGTTCATCAGTTTCATGATGATTCAGAAGTTATGAAGGAGATTCAAGTTCAGTTCGATTGTGCTTCAGAGTCTGGGAATGAGTTGGCGAATATTCTAGAAGTTGGAGAGGTTCCACATAATCAGAAACATGCTGCTTATCAAGGTATGATCATTTATTGCATTGTATGTTAGTACGTGTTTATATTAATTATCTAGATTTTAAGGTTCTGATTTTTATTCTGAATTGTGTGTATGTATGAATCAGTTCCCTCAAAGATGTTGAATGTATTTTCACCGTCGTTAGCAGTAGCGATATCTAAAAACTCTGATCCTGCCGACTTTGATGCCGATGTAGATGTAAGAACAAAGTCTAATAATCTATCGTCTACTTTGCAAACTCTATATCTTTGGGAGAAGAAATTGCTTGAGGAAGTGAAGGTATGATAAAGCTCTTTTATATGTGAATTTGATTATTAGTAGTATTTTTATTTTGTAAGATAATTAGAAGATTAAAGCGTTTAGATGAGAAGGGTGCTGAACAGCAAAAAATTGATGCAACAAGACTTTTAGTTAGGAGTCTTTCAACCAAAATTAGAATTGCAATTCAGGTGGTCGATAAGATCTCTGATCAAATTGACAGTACCACCTTCTATTTTTTTTCTTCCTATTAAAAAAACTCAGTTTTTGCATATTAATACATGTGATCTCATTAAACCATTTTTGTCTTTGTATCTGTTTTCCAGTAACATGAATTGAACTATTTTGTGCGAATGTGCAGATTGAGAAGGGGGTTTATCATGGGAGAGTTGTATTATCCCAGCACACTACTGCTTACAAATGCACAGAACTTGGTGCAGGGTGAGGCCACGTGCTGCTATAAAGGACTACACGTTTGATGCGTTTCGTATATAAAGAGTTGTGTGGGAATGTAACTTGGCCATGCTTGAATTTGCAAAAGTTAAATACAAGGTAGCAAAAACTTGCTTTTTTTAGTGAATCCTACTATTATCTATGCATAAAATTTAATATTTAGCTGTTGTTCTTGTTTGCAGCTCGAATTTCCAGAGGATGCAAGGTCACGTGTGAAAAATATTTCAGTTATTCGAAACCTTTGCCTGAAGGTTATTGGATGAAAGAAGCAGTAGAATCATCTCAACAAGCTGACTCAACACCTAAACAAAACTCGACTGAGATTAATGAATTGAGAGCAAAGGTTAGTGAACTTGAACCGTATAAACGTAATTATGAGAAATTGGCAAAATTCTTGAGCCAAAAATTTCCAGACTTCGAGAGCACAATAGTCTCACCAAATACTACTGAAGGTGATGGTAACGATGATCCATTCACCGATAGTGATATATAGGACGTTCAAATTTATTTCTATTGAATTTGATTTTATTTTTAAACATATTGAATTGTAAACTCTTGTTATTTGGATTGGTGAATATTATGCTTTAAAGAAATATTGTTATTATTATTGTTTATGGTTTGGAGTTTTATATACTATTGTAAGGGGTCATGTATGCATTGTGAATGGGAACTGAATTAAATTGTATTTGCCACTAACTTTTAGTTTATAATAGAAATATAATGGAACAGCACCATCATATTGGAGACTGATTTGAATATTGTTTTGTATCGATTAACATATATTTTGAAACTAATTTTCAGTCACTAGAAAAACAAATTAAGGACTAGTTCATCTGTTTTTTGTGACTAACAATCAGTCTTTAAAGCCTTTTATCGGATACTAATCAGTTTTTAAATCCTATTATTAGAGACTGATTTGGTACGGTAATCTACAAAACAACAAAACGTATTATGGACTATAAACAATGTTTATGGACTAATTTTCAGTCCCTAAATCTATGTGTTAGTAACTGATCTAACATAGTATTGGCGACTGACTTTTCAGTCGCCGATAATATGCATTGGGGACTGAAATAACATGATACCAACCCATAGAAATAAGGACCGACTTTTTTTATTTTGGAGACTGATCTCTGGTCCTCGTTGGTTCGATACAACAAGGACTGAATTTCAGTTGATAACGTCACTTTCCGTAACTAAGCTTCTATAACTGATTAGTGACTAGCAAAATCAGTCCTTGATAGACCATCCGTAACTGATCATGGTGTATCAGAGACTGATTTTTCAGTCTCTGAAAGCCTGTCTTTTTGTAGTGTTTTCTGAGATGTTCATGTGGTTGAGGACAAGAAACTGATGTAGCCGTGTTAGGATCCCCTGAAGGAGATGCATCATTAGATGATTCAGGAGCAAATATGTTCATGAGCGGAGCATCATCAGCAGGAGCAAAAGGATTCACATCTAAAGAATTATCAACTGTAGAGCTTTGTTGTACCAAAGGAGATTGAATATTCGATGATGGTGATAGTGAGTGACTGGCAGATGGTGTGTCTTGACTAATTGAGACAGATACAGATGGACCATCTGAGTTGTGTGGAATTGGAGCATCAACAACTGGAGGTAAAGGTGGAGCTTCAGTTGTCGTATCAACAATTGGTGGCTCAAAGTATTCATCAAACATCGGATCAAACAAATTCTTCAACTGCTCACTCGTAGGGGGTACATAAGGAACTGCAGGAGTGGGATGCTGTACAAGACCTGAACTAATTGGTCCAGGAGACAAAAGATTAGGTACGGCTCCAGGACTTGTGTGTCCAGGAGCCGTTTGCTCAGTCAGCTCATCGAATGTCACGTGAATGGTTTCCATAATTTGTCGGGTTCATTTGTTGTAGATTCGGTATCCCTTGCGATCTGGTGCATACCCAACGAAGAATCCAATGTCTGCTTTAGCCTTTAGTTTTCCCAGATCCTGACTGTCATTTGTCGGGTAGCATAGAGCACCGAACACTCGCAGAAAAGAAAGATCTGGTTTCTTGCCATGTATCAGCTCATATGGAGTTTGGTTGTAAAGAGTATGTATCAAGGATCGGTTTTGGGTGTAACAAGCTGTAGCAATTGCTTTCGCCCAAAGAAACATCGGTGCCTTGAAAAATATCCGCATGGTTCGTGCAGCTTCCACAAGAGTACGATTTCGTCTTTCAACAACCCCGTTCTGCTTAGGAGTGCGTGGAACACTTTTCTGGTAAGTTATGCCAATACTTTCATAAAATTGAATGAGTTATTTGTTAACAAACTCAGTTCCATTGTCTGTGCGGATGATTCTGACGGTTTTGTTGAGTCTTACTTGTAGCTGTTTGATAAGTTTGATGATAACCTCTGGAGTCTCGTCCATGGTTCTTAAAAACTTCACCCATGTAAACCGAGAGTAGTCGTCGACCACCACAAGAATATATTTCTTCCCATTTATACTCTGCACTCTCATTGGTCTGCACAGATCCATGTGAAGGGTGTGAAGAGCTTCCATAACGGTGTTGACAGTTTTGGGTTTGTGAGTATGCTTCTTGCTTTTTCCCAGTTGACAAGCAGAGCACAGATGATCCTTTTCAAATTTCAATCTGGGCATACCTCGTACAAGATCCTTGCGAGTAAGTTCATTTATGGTGCCGAAGTTTAAGTGATTTAAACGACGGTGCCAAAGCCAAGATTTGTTCTTTGAGGCCTTTGACAGCAAGCAAATAGGAGAGGACCGCATCATGTCTTCAATAGAGATGGTGTATAGATTATTGCCACGACTGCCTTTAAGAAGATCAATACCATCCAATTCTTTGACGAAACATGTGTGTTTTCTGAAATCAACTTCAAGATCGGAATCACAAAATTGACCAACAGAGAACAAATTGTGCCTAAGTCCTTCCACGTAGTATACCCTAGAAATTACACTCTCACCAAACACATAATCTCCATAACCCATAATCGCCCCAAAATGGTCGTTCCCGAATCTAACTGTGCCGATAAACTTATTCAAAAAATTCTTGAGCCGTGAGCGATCCCCGGTCATATGTTTTTAGCAGCCTGAGTCCAAATACCAAAGGACGATTTTTACGACCTGCATTTGAAAATAGACAACGATGGATAACTGAAAAAGGTGGATCCCCACATGCAACTGGGGTCCGTTTGGTTAGCACAAACAAACTCTAGAACTACAGGATTCATAGATGCCATGGTATTCACAGTGGAAACTTCACTAGTAGCAGCAATTGACCTAGTTACAGTAGGGGTGAGCAAACGGACCGGATGGACCGGACCGACCGACAAAACCGACCGGACCGGACCGGACCGACCACATTCGGTCCGGTCCTCGGTCTAAGCTTTTTGGCTAATTCGGTCCTCGGTCCGGTCGGTCCGGTCCGGACCGACCAAAAAACGGAAAAAACTTGCCAAATCTTGCCTAATTGGACCGGACCGACCGAAGACCGACCGGACCGAACCGGACCGAGACCGGACCGACCACATTCGGTCCGGTCTCGGTCTATGGTTTTTCCGGTTCTCGGTCTTCGGTCCGGTCCGGTCTTGGCCGGTCCGGTCCGGTTTTTGGACCGTGATCACCCCTAAGTTACAGGGCATTGTGTCTCTAAAGGGAAAATTCGACCAGTTGACTTCCATTCTTTAACAGACACTACTTTATGATTAGTGATGAAGCGAAAAGTGTACCGCTTTTAAGGGGTCATTTAAGCCTTAAATCGTATTTATTTGATCAAATATTGCCCTAAATCGTTCCTTTTGTCATTTTAGGTACTTTTGAGGAGAAATCTGGAAAAGGAGGCATTTTGGACGTTTTTGGAGCATTAAAGTGAAGAAAACGGCAAAGTCTCAAAAATCGGCTAAAAGTTACTCTTGACGGCGTCAGACTTTACTCTGGACGGCGTCATGCCTTGGCAAGAAAAGTTGGACGTGAAATTTACTCATGACGGGCCAGTGAAAATAGCATGTGAATTCTGACGGCGTCACGCTTTAACTTGATCAAGGGCGTCACGGCTTAAATCATAAGGGGACGGCGTCACGTTCATGGTTCGACGGCGTCAAGCCTTGATAAGCCAGAATGGATTTTTGAAGAGCTAAAGAGGGACGGCGTCAAGAAGGTCATCCGGGAACCCTAAAAGCGGCGAGGTGACGGCGTCACACTCCATAAGGTGACGCCGTCAGATCCAAAAATCTATATATAGTTTTCTAATTTTTTGTCATTAGGGAGAGCTTAGTGTGTGGAATTTTGGGAGAAAACCCTAAGACGATTTTAGCTACTTTTTCAGGGCTTTTTGCCTTGAGATCTTCCATGTTTCATTGAAAGATAAGTTATCAATTAATCATTCAATATGTCTATGTGTTGTTTGATTCTATCTTATTCTTGTCTTTTGTTTAACATGTTAGGCTAAATTTATCTTGTGTTTGCTTAGATCTAATGAAACCTAGCTATTGATTATTGGTTATTAGTGTGTTGTTAGTTGTATTGGATGATTGTTTATCTATGTTAGGCTTAAGAAAACTGGCTAACTTCCTATTCGGTAACTTGCTTGAACGTCTTAAGAAACATGAACCAAACGCGTACTAAAGGTTTTTATGGTTGTATTTAATGCACAAGCGAATTCTAGTGATCCCATGTTAGGAGCTTCCTAGCCGGCTCGACATAGGAGTGAAGTAGGAGCTTGTAGAGTTGGGGAAGTAAGTACGCCACCCCACGAATGGTATTAAGGAATACACCCGTCATCCACGCAACTAATACACACTAATTAACCGGTAAAAGATAGTTAGGGAGTAAGGAAATCTAAGTAAACACATTTCTCTACACATAAGTTTCTCACCACATTTTATTTTCAGTTATTTATTTTATTTGCATTCGTAGTAATTTGGGTTAGTTGACTAGCAACTAATTCCGCCCACTCCTTCAAACCCGAGATTTTACTTGCTTTCATAAAAAAAATATAAAAACATAAAAAAGAATCTTCCTCAACCCTTAGACCTAATTAGAGTAGCCTTTCACACCTAACGAACACTATTCCCTGTGGAGAACGATCAATCCCCCGTACTTACCACTACACTATACTACATCGGTCAGGTACACTGCCTGGTAGGGTTGTAAGCCTCTTGAGATCCCTCGAGAGGTAAAACCTGTTGTAAGGTTACAAAACCACGCATCAAGTTTTTGGCGCCGCTGCCGGGGAATAGTTATTGTTTAGGTTGAATTTTTATTTCTATTAGGTCTACTCACTAGATTCCTTTCTAGTGAGATTTTTATTTTATTTTTCTAGGTTTTCTTTAGTCTATCTTTTTTCTTCGTGTCTTTGTTCGTAACCATTACCGTCCGACATCATGGAAGATGGTAATATCCTTAACCCACACAACCCACCACCACAACAACCACCACCACCTCCTAGAGCCCGTACTTTAGGAGAGTATTCCCGTCCTAGCCACCATGGCTATCGAAACACCATTGAGCTCACTCAAGGAGCCAATATCACACCCCTGCGATCCGACACCATCCGGTTGGTGCAAAGCGGATGCGCATTCCATGGACTTCGTTCTGAAGATCCTAATCAACATCTCAAGGACTTTCTTAAAATCGTTGATTCTATAGACCTTGATGTTGCCACTCGAGAGACGACCCGATTGCGTCTCTTCCAATTCTCTCTGCGGGACCAAGCTAGTCAGTGGCTAGAACGTCAACCCGCAGGATCCATCACCTCTTGGGATGATCTCACCACTCGTTTCCTTGCTCAGTTTTTCCCACCGGGAAGAACTACCAAGCTAAGGAATGATATCTTGATGTTCCAACAACGTCAAGGCGAAACTCTCTACGAGGCATGGACTCGATTCAAGGACTTACTCCAAAAAGTCCCTCACCATGGCATAGAACTTTGGCTCCAAGTCCAAATCTTCTATGACCATATCAATCTCTCCACGAGGCAAACCATTGACCAATCGGCCGGTGGCAAGCTACGTGATCTAAGTGCGGAACAATCATGGGCTCTCCTAGAGGATCTTGCTCTTTATGACAACGAAAGTTGGAGTGATCCCCGTGATTTGAATAAAACGGTCAAGGCAATATCTTTGCCTTCGAATAATTCAAGCACTTCCGACCGTAGGATCATAGAACTTGAAGACCAAGTCAAGTTTCTCATGAAATCCTACGAGGCTCCTAAACCTTCAAGCCAAGTGAACAAAATCACTTCTTCATGTGAATTATGTAGTGGTCTCCACGACACTCGTGATTGCATGGAACTCCCCGAACAAGCTTTTGTGGACTACGCATCCTCGCGTACCGACGGAGCGGGAGACAAGTGGTACACTTTCAAACCCGAGCCAAACGATTACGGTGATACATACAACCCCTCATGGAAAAATCACCCGAACCTTAGGTGGAAACAAAACCAAAACACGCAACAAACCAATTCTTTCAACCCACCTAATCGTTTCCAATCAAGCGGTTCCAACTCGAACCGTACTTTCAACAACAATCCTTCCGGCAATGGTAGTACCGATAACTTTGAAGGATTGATGTCTCAATTTATGGCATCTCAAGAAGCTCGTTTAGCCAAGTTTGAAGCCGATTTCAAACAAAAACAAAGCGAGATGACCGATAAAATTGACAACTTGTTGAAAGCTCTCCATAACCAAGTGTTATCACCTCCACATAAGGACGCTAGGAACACAAATAGCGGACCCCATGTAAAAGACCCCTCTTCATCCAAACACGTCCACTTTGTCAACATTGTCAACATTGTCACTATTAAACCAATTGATAGGAATGAGGATAATAGTGAACCTAAGGATGAGGATAGGAAAGTCGAGGTTGATAAGGAAGTTAGGACAAGTGAGATTGAAGAAGTAGATGATGATGAGGACTACTTCAATAGGCTACCCACTAAGGAAGAGCGTGCATATCATACAAACTTATTCGATGACCCCGAGGCACCATACTTCCTAGGTAGACCAATCATAGAAGTAGGCGACCCTTCTAATCTCAACATACCATGCAATATCGGACATTTGCATGTGTGGAAAGCCTACATCGACCTTAGATCGCCCATAAACATCATGACTAGAGCCCACTACAACTTGATAATGAAAAATCAACTTGGGTATAGGATGCTCCCTGACAAGGGTTGGATGAGTAACTTCACGGGAAGAGTTAAGGGATTACCGGTTTATGTAGAAAACTTCACCTATGTCACCGACTTTGTAATTGTAGAAGATATCCGCCCAATAGTCGATGCATCCCTGACTCAAGTGGTTTTTGGAAAACCATTTGTTGAGGTCTCTAGAATGACTTATGAACCTTCCTTAGGGATAGTTAGATTTAAGGATGAGACCGATGAAGTAAGCTACCAAATGCCATATAAGATAGAACAATTCCAACACTTGTCAAATGTTGAGAAGGAGCTCAAGCAAGCGGTCTACTATAGGAATGATGAGGATAGAAGTAAAGGAGTAGACTATGTTATGGAAAGGATATTCGGTTTCTACAAGGATTGTTTGAAATTAGGACCGGAATATAAAACCGGGAAGGAGGATGGCCTAGGAACCGTGACCGATGATGGAGTCACGTAATGTACGTGACTTTGAGTCTAGCTACAAGACTCGTTAATAAAGAAAAGCGCTTCTTGGGAGGCAACCCAAGCTTTATTTGTTTTATTTGCTTTGTGTGTTTATTTATTTGTTTGTTTGATTTTATTTGTTTCCGTATGTGTGTTTAATTTTTATCATTATTGATTCATGTTCAAAACTAAATTGTGAAAATGCTTTATGTTGTTTTTAACTTCGTCTTAACTACATATAAAGGTATTTTGCAAAAGATAAGTGTAAGGGAAATCTAAATCGGTTTGTTAGAACACAAATGAACATGAATCATAATAATAATAAATTAGCATACATATTCGTATTTGTTTGAGTCAAATGCTTGTATCGAGTCATAATGATGTTTTGCAGTATTTCCAGGAAGTAAGGTAAAGGTTTTTCCAGAAATTTTCCGGAAACTAAAAATGAAAATTTTTGTCAGGTCATTTCTGACGGCGTCAGGGGTTATAACCTGACGGCGTCAGATTTAATTTCCAGAAATTTTTGAAAGTTTTGTTTTCATAAAAAGTTTTTATTAAAATCTCCAACTTATAATCTCCAGGAATCTGCAAAATTATCATTCCACAAGCATTATATCCTTATATATAGATTTTTCCCGCCGATGTTATGCAGGTTTTCGTGTTTGTTTTCTCAGGTTTAACAGGTTATTTTGGACAAGGAGATGTATATGGAATCAAGCTTATGGCGATGCATTAGTCATGGAGTTTCAACATTCTCTTTGGAGGAAGATTTAACCGTGTAATTTCATTATCCACCGAGCGAATCAGGGGAGTATTTGATTTCATTCTTTTACTTTTTTCTTTTACATCTTGTTACTTGAACATTGGGGACAATGTTCATCTTAAGTGTAAGGGGGGGGGGGGTAAAAGTACGATTTTAGAGAATACAATTGCGCTTGATTTTTGTTTGTTTGATGGTAGATGTGTAATAAAACTGAGAGAAATACTTGTTAGGGCAATTTTAGTGCCAAATTTAAAATTTTTTACAACATATAGGAGTGAAACTTTGATCTTAATGAGCGTCTCACGGATAGGAGTTATATAACTAGCACAAAAACCGTACCACTAAAAAATTTTCCACCCCCAAATATGTGAGGTTCACCCCTAGAATTGGTAGGAAAAGCATTTATGCTATGATGTGTGTACCGGTAGCACTTAGATTCTAGAACTTGCGTTAGGACCATTCCAAGGCCACAAGTGAGACTACATTCGTGTAGTTAGATTTACTACATGATAAGAGGCATTAGGATTAACCCATTGTTTTACACCTGTGTTTTTGTTATAATTACTTTGGCTACATTGGTCAAGTAATTCTCCCACACCCTTTGCGTTGTACTCATTTTTTGTACACGATACCCCTAGTACACCCCTCAGAGCCTATCTTTTCGTTTCGACCTTTAAGCATTTTACTTAAAGGAAGAATTTGTTTACACCCCACTTAAATGTACACCCAAATCGCCTTAGCCTACCTTGTATGCACTCATTTTTAGTGCATTATGGTTACAACATTTGTTTAAACCCAAGTTAATTATCTAGTTGATTACATGGTTGCTAAGTCGAGTCATATCCTTGTACATATTGTTTTGGGACGATTGGGACTCATGGGTAAAGTACTAGTATAATGGAGTAATGGGGAAGAACATCATTTATTACCCCCATATGTGCTAAATATTTTAAAAAGTACTCCAAGTTTTTCAATTATCTTAATTCGAGTCGTTAGATTAGTATTTGTAAAGTTATGTAAAAGTTCAAGTGTAAGGGGAATGCAAGCCCCTATGATGTATTATTTTGGATGGTAGGGCAAAAGTGTATGCAAAAAAAAAAAAAAAAAAAAAAAAAAAAAAAAAAAAAAAAAAAAAAATCAAGAAAAACACAAAAAAATGAGAAAATGAAAAATAGAAAAAAAAGCATACGGACTACCATCCCGTTTCATTTTATGTTTGTTTTATGTTTTTGTTATTTTGTTATTTCATTTCTAGCTTAAGATCGAGTCTAGTCTTGGCTTAGCAACATTGTATAGTACATGTAATTGATCAAGATTTTTAACTCGCCACCAGTAAAACATCCTTTATCCAACAAAACCGTGTTTTCCTTTTCCCTACACCTAACGTTATAACCCATTTAAAAGCCCTCTTTGATAGTTTATCTTAGGTGCTTACGCCTAGTGGAGGAGGTTTTCGATCCTTTCCCAAGCCTATGGTAATCTATTTGCTATGACAGGTAGTGAGAGATATTATCCGTTTTCATTTATGAGATTTATTTTGATGACACTTGAGAGATGTGAGTATCTAAACACTACTTGTGAGGTGCTAGTATGTAATCTCCGTGCTTATTATGATTGAAGTGGAACGATTATTTGTTGTAATTACTTTTATGTTTGCGTTAAATGACCCCTAACTTGTATTTTGATTAGAATAAAAGCGCATTTGCTTGAGGACAAGCAAATCTCAAGTGTAAGGGTATTTGATGAAGCGAAAAGTGTACCGCTTTTAAGGGGTCATTTAAGCCTTAAATCGTATTTATTTGATCAAATATTGCCCTAAATCGTTCCTTTTGTCATTTTAGGTACTTTTGAGGAGAAATCTGGAAAAGGAGGCATTTTGGACGTTTTTGGAGCATTAAAGTGAAGAAAACGGCAAAGTCTCAAAAATCGGCTAAAAGTTACTCTTGACGGCGTCAGACTTTACTCTGGACGGCGTCATGCCTTGGCAAGAAAAGTTGGACGTGAAATTTACTCATGACGGGCCAGTGAAAATAGCATGTGAATTCTGACGGCGTCACGCTTTAACTTGATCAAGGGCGTCACGGCTTAAATCATAAGGGGACGGCGTCACGTTCATGGTTCGACGGCGTCAAGCCTTGATAAGCCAGAATGGATTTTTGAAGAGCTAAAGAGGGACGGCGTCAAGAAGGTCATCCGGGAACCCTAAAAGCGGCGAGGTGACGGCGTCACACTCCATAAGGTGACGCCGTCAGATCCAAAAATCTATATATAGTTTTCTAATTTTTTGTCATTAGGGAGAGCTTAGTGTGTGGAATTTTGGGAGAAAACCCTAAGACGATTTTAGCTACTTTTTCAGGGCTTTTTGCCTTGAGATCTTCCATGTTTCATTGAAAGATAAGTTATCAATTAATCATTCAATATGTCTATGTGTTGTTTGATTCTATCTTATTCTTGTCTTTTGTTTAACATGTTAGGCTAAATTTATCTTGTGTTTGCTTAGATCTAATGAAACCTAGCTATTGATTATTGGTTATTAGTGTGTTGTTAGTTGTATTGGATGATTGTTTATCTATGTTAGGCTTAAGAAAACTGGCTAACTTCCTATTCGGTAACTTGCTTGAACGTCTTAAGAAACATGAACCAAACGCGTACTAAAGGTTTTTATGGTTGTATTTAATGCACAAGCGAATTCTAGTGATCCCATGTTAGGAGCTTCCTAGCCGGCTCGACATAGGAGTGAAGTAGGAGCTTGTAGAGTTGGGGAAGTAAGTACGCCACCCACGAATGGTATTAAGGAATACACCCGTCATCCACGCAACTAATACACACTAATTAACCGGTAAAAGATAGTTAGGGAGTAAGGAAATCTAAGTAAACACATTTCTCTACACATAAGTTTCTCACCACATTTTATTTTCAGTTATTTATTTTATTTGCATTCGTAGTAATTTGGGTTAGTTGACTAGCAACTAATTCCGCCCACTCCTTCAAACCCGAGATTTTACTTGCTTTCATAAAAAAAATATAAAAACATAAAAAAGAATCTTCCTCAACCCTTAGACCTAATTAGAGTAGCCTTTCACACCTAACGAACACTATTCCCTGTGGAGAACGATCAATCCCCGTACTTACCACTACACTATACTACATCGGTCAGGTACACTGCCTGGTGGGGTTGTAAGCCTCTTGAGATCCCTCGAGAGGTAAAAACCTGTTGTAAGGTTACAAAACCACGCATCAATTAGTCATTCTAGTTAAGGGGCACTGATCTCCTAAAGTGAATTTTCTTCCAGTGGGTCTCCATTGATAACCAACATGAGCAATCATTTTTCCTGTTGCTTTCCAAATTTGCTTACTCAGTTTAGATTTCCTAACATTCTTAACTGGGGATCGTTGAGAAGACATCAAGAATGACAAAACACATTCATCATGATTATCAGAAATTAAGCATTCATTACATGTCTTACAAATAGCATTAGAATTCGAATTAATTACAATACGCTTATAGCTAATACTAGAATCAACACGATTCTTTTTTATCAAATCAAGTTTATTGTTCCTAAGATGGTCTTCTACTTTCTCCTGATGAGCACTCTTAGCTGGCGCAGTCCTATCTTTCTATGTATTGCGACTAGGCTTTGACCTGCTAGCTTTAGTGTCACTGTTTATTCCTGTAGAAGTGATGATGGGAACATTAGTTTGTTTCACTGCCATTTGTTTTTCTGGTTTTGATGTGCTGGGTTCAGATGTCGTTAATGGTACATCAAAGATAACATGCTTGTTCTTAGTCATTGAGGATGATGCAATAAACCTATCTCGCTTGTTATCAATCTTAGGACATGTGCCAATGACGTATTCTAAGAGTTCCTGAGATCGTTTAGTGAGGAAGCAGGCATCTACAACTGCACTATCAAGTGGTTTATCTATCTTATCCTCTTCTACGATCTCACGAAGGGTATCAAGGCTATCCTTAAGGTGAGTGAGATATACTTGATGAGCAGACCTATTGTTCTTAATGGGAAGGGGAATAGGCACAGCATCAATTGCATACTTCTTACAAGCAGAAACCTTTGGAACATCATTATCACTAGTGATGATTGGCATTTTCCCTTTCACCTGAGTCTTTAGATTCTCAATCTCATTTAGCAAAGAAGTTATCTTTTCATTGTGATTGTTACGTGTGACTTTAATCGAGTCATATAACTCTTTGTAATGCTGTTTGACTTTTGAATTTTCAGCTTGAAAACAACCATTTTCATGTTGTAATTTATTGATGGTGTCTTGATAGTGAAAATTCTGAGAATCTAAAGACGATGGTTTATGGATGCCAATCACATCACTCTTATTCGATTTTAATTGGGCAATTTGGGCCCTCAATTTTTGAATCGTGTTAGTGTGAGCTTGAATTTTTTCATCTCGTTTGCTTAATTCAAAATATGCATCAAATTCAGGAGCATCCAAAGATGTCTTGGCATTTGAGATTTTGGTTCTTTCTTCTAAATGTTGATATTTTAATTGCAAATTAAGATTATCAACCTCTAGTTTTGAAAAATGCCTGACCATGTTATCATGGTCATCGTTTTGGATTTTCTCATGCAATTTTAAATTCTCCTCCTCAAGCTCAACAACACGATTCTTGGAAACATTCAATGCAATAGACAACTCATGAAATTGACAAGCAGTTAATGCAGAATCAGTAGCAGTATAAAATGCATCCTGTGCAATACATCTAGCGATCAAATTCTCATTGGTGATGAGAATATTCTTTCTTTCAATCTCACTGCATTTAAGATCAATAGCATTTTGTTTCCCTATGTTTTCCATATCTTTAAACACTTCTTTCATCTCTTTTAATTCAGCTTCAAGGGTTTTTTGCATGCCCTCAAAATGTTCTTTGAGAAGTTTAAAAAATGGAATAACCTCAGTTAAGTAGCACCGTTTTGTTTGTTCAAAGCCCCTTTCCCCTTCAGTAATTCTTGTTGGTGTAATTCTCTTCTTACATGTTTTATCGAAATCAGAAAATAGTTGACGAAGAACATATATGCTAATTAGAGTTTTAAATTCTGTGGGAAGAGTCAAAGGAACTAAGTGCATGGGTGTATTGGGTGGGTACACCGTTGCTGCAGCTATCGTTCTAAAGGGTGGAGTTTTGGCTTGAAGTTTTTCGGCTTTCCTTTTTTCTAAGTCTAAGGACCAAAATATTTGTTCTGGAGTCAACTTAGTTTGAGGCACAAAAATAGCTAATCGGTTCTCCTCATAGTAATCATGGGGTTTGATTATGACTCGATTTGCTATACATTTGGGATCCTTCATTTTTCAAGCCAATTTTTCTCTATTTGTTACTTCTTTTTCATTAGTCTCTTCAAATAATGACACATCAGGAGGGGCATGACCAGGCTTAAGCAGTTCATTTCCATCATATAAGGAAGGTTGGGCTACTTTAGCACTCCTAAGGAAAGCTAATTTAGGTTCACCTACATTCTTTTCACTATGTTCATCACACAACTTTTTATGCTTTTGAATCATTTGAGCAGTTTGTCTGGTCTGGTCTTGTGCGTACAACTTGTTTTCAATCTTATTCTTTAACGTTTTAAGTCTGGAAAAATCATTTAAGAGTTTTGTTTCTTTTTCTTTGAAATCATGTTTTAGTGTAATTACACTTTCTTGGATCTCCTGTTTTTGGTTAATAGTTTGATCAAGTTGTTTTCGTAAAGAATATAACTCCTTTTTCAATGTTTCTTCCCTTAAATTACGTTCTGTTATGAATGTACGCATTTGACTATCCATTTTCTGCTCACGTTCAGTTAGCTCAAATTTTGCACGTTGTTCATATATGGCCACCTGATCTTTATAGATGTTAAGTCTAGTGGTCAAAGTGTCATCAGGGATAAACACAGTGTTCTCATGCAACTCACAAGTATTATCAACAACAGAAGATGCACTACTTGGTACAACAGACACATCGTTGTGATTCACATATTGTTCATATGGGATAACATTACTATTTCCCATATCAGCAGTATCTGATTCAACAACATCTGTCTGTTGTACTTTGTTGGGAATCTTCTGTTCATCGACCATGTTATACATGTCATACAGCTTTAGTACCTCAGATATGACAGATGCGTTGGAAGGACCAGATTGTTGTGATGATGAGGCTGCAGAAGATAGATTAGCCATGAAGATGGTTTGAGCAGTGGGTTCATCATCAACGTCTGAGTCAAAAGCATCACAGTCATCAGCTTGGAAGATGTTGGGATCATTTAGTGCCAAGTCCTGAACTGGTTGATCATCCACATCAGCATCAAACGTGTTCCCCTCATCACCAGCAAGAAACAATAACTCCTCTTTGTCCAAAGCTGCTCCATTCTCTTGAGCTTGCATCAACAGCATCTTATCTTTGAAGTAGTCAGAGTTCTGTGGACGCTTTGGTTGAGTGCAGTTTCTTGCTATGTGTCCTAGTCCACCACAGTGGTAACATTTAATTTGCCTTCCCTGTCCCTGATTAGCATTCCCAACTCTGTTCTGTATGTTACCCCGAACAATGTTCCTTTGATTCACATTCTGCCTTCCCTGAACATTCTGAACCACAACCCTTCCATCTTCCACTGTTGCTTGATTACGTGGATTAGATGAAGTTCGAAGTTGGTTGTTGGTTTGAGGAAGTGTTGCTCTAAACTGTTGGACAAGTAAAGAAACTTGGTTGGAAAGATTATCAATCATCTTGTCAGTATGAGAATATCCTGAATCCAGTTGGTTGTTCACAGCAGATGGTGGGTGCAACGATGATTGGGCAAATGATGTCTGATTCTGTGATGAAAGGGGATGGTGATAAACTTGATTAAGTGAGGATTGATTGAACGGCTGAACATTTGAGACAAATGCAAGAGGATCATTAGATGTTGGATTGAGTTTTTCCCTCAATTGACGATCATAGACAGCATGCTTTTAATGTTGTTATAAGTAGGCATACAGCTGTTCATAATTAGTCTCTCTCAATCCTTTGTTGAGCTTCACGGCAGTGACAAATCTGTCCCACTCGGGTGACATGTTGTTCACAAACTTAGAGTTGAGTTGGATGTTTGGCATTGTCATCCTGATGATCCTCATGTCATTCACAAGCTTGTGAAATCTCACATAGTAGTCAGTGATGTTTTCTCCAGGATTCATCTTGAAGTGCTCAAACTCATCATACAACTGAGATTCACGATCTTCTTTGGTCAGTTCAGATCTAGCCAGAAGCATTTTAACATTGTCCCAAACAGCTTTGGCTTCAGTGTTGAAGTTTATAAGCTTGTAAACGTCTTTGGGAAGCCCTTGAATCACAATGTTAGAAGCTTTAATGTCTGCATCATAACGCTTCTTCTCCTCCTCATTAAGATCGTTGTAATTACGTGGCCTGTCGATTCCAAAAGTGACAGTTCCATCCTCAGCGGTAGTGACAACATCTCTAGTGGTGCCCATTTGAAAAGGTCCTTCATCAATGGATTTAAGAATGTTAACACCATTCTCTTTTCCCAAGCAATAAAGTCGTATTCTTTGTGCCCATGATTCATAATCTGTCCTATCAAGCATAGGAGGGCGGGTATCGGACCCGGCAGCTTGAATGTCATCAAAAGAAGTGCTTGCCATGATGTAAACTTGCACGGGATTTTACAATTCTATGATTTAAACCGAGAAATAGATTCTTTCGAGGGATTTTACAAATATCAAGAATAAACCGTGATTTGATTACTTGAATGTGTTATGATGAAAGTTGTTGGATCGGTTAAAGGATTAGTGATTGTATGGTAGGGATGAAGGTTGGTTAAATTAGATGTATTGTTGTTTAGTTAAGTTGTGATTGAGTTAACGTATTGGTTTGAGCAAATCTCAATGAGCAAATCGCAGACACCTCAAATCGCAGAGACTCAACTCGCAACAGTCATCAAATCGTAAGACTTAAGAAAATCGCAGACGCTTCAAAACGCAGAGACTCAAATCGCAAAGACTCAACTCGCAACTGATTCAAATCGCAGGCTCAAATCACAAGCTCAAATCGCAGGCTCAAATCGCAATATCAAATCGCAACTTACAACCAGAAAAAAATGTCCCTTTCTTGCGATTTGTCTTCTTTCCCCTTTTAAGCTAAATACCAAATCGCAGTACTAAACCCTGCCAAATTGCAACACTAACAATCCAAAACTAACTCAAATCGCAACTATGAAACTTATGTCGAGACTCAAATCGCAACCTAGAACAACTTTAAAACACCACTCGAATTTACTCAAACACACCAATAAACGGATGAAACAATCTATCCAAACACTAAACTAAGCTCATACAACAACCCTAATCATGAAAGTACAAACATATCACAAGTCTAACCACAAACAAGATCAAACCAAGGTGTTTTCAATAAAAGCTAGTCGAACCAAAAGAAAAACCACAAAACCAATCTAAAAATCCGAGCATCCACAATCTAAATGATCAAACCTGGCTCTAATACCAATTGTAAGTTACTCATTAACCTAAACACATATGGTTCTTGTGATTTGGCCGATTCTAGAGAGAGAGGAAAAGAGAGAATATGGAACCTTAGTGAGAGAAAGTGAGCTAATATTAGATTGAACTAATGAAAGGTCCAACCCATCCCATGGGTGGGAAGGGCTATTTATACATGACATAAAAACGCCTCTAGTAGGCTATGGACCAGGCTGACAGTGGGTAAAGACCCGACCCGAATCCATGGTGAAACGATATCTAAACTAATATGATTAAACCTACGAGCTACTTAATGCTAATCCATACTCGGGGTGACCGAGGCTTTCATGTAAATATTTATATTCCTAACATTGCCAAAAAGATAAAATGAAAGTGCCGGATATAAATGAATTAGGCTTACTTTGTGGGCTTCATTAATATCCAACATGCATCGCATATTGTTAGAGTCGGCTTCTGCATAATCACCACTGCAATCCTGTTTGGTAGCCTGCAATAGTTCATTCAACAGTGAGTATATTACTTTCACTGGTTTCATTTCACAAAATATGAGAAAAAACATGGAACTGTGATGGAATGGGAGCTTTGTCTTACCTCATTTAGTTCATCGTATATATTTGCCATGAGATAAGCATATTCAAGTCTAGAATTTATATCCCCTTTTTTGTCCGTCAATGGGTTTCCTCCCATGTATCCATGCCATTTCATTCGTCAATATGGCAATCTATGTTTTATTCCTTAATGTATCAATGGGTTTCCTCCCATGCCTAAATGTATCATTAGATTTGCGGGGGTCCAATGTCTACATGACTCCTCGTGGAATGACTCGACAAAACTTTGCTAAAGATTCAGCCAGTTTAGTCTTGATAGTAGGTGCACAACTCACAAACTGTGTATATAAATAAGGACAACGGTTAATACTCGTAATAAAACTCAACACGGTAAACATCAATTGTCCCACTTGAGTCATTTTAATTCATTTTTTTACCATATAAGTAACAAAAAAGTTGGCTTTCTGTCTCATTTGATTCATCCAGTAACCTAGTTACTGACCTTCTAAACCAATTGACTTAAATGGAACCAAAAAGCCAACTTTTTGACTAATTGAAACAAAAAATGCCACATACAGGTCATCAAGTCACTGATGACTTATGTTCACAAAAAAACTTGATGACTTGAATAGGACTCCACGATATCAGTTGATTACTCATACTTCCAAAAAAAAGTATAATGGCTGCACTGGAACTAAAATGGCAGCAAATCTGGCCATTCTTCAGTAGGGACGGCATACTTTGCAATGATACTTACTACATTTGCATTGGCTCTTCTCACAGGTGGACTGAAATTGATTCTGAGGGTGCTCGAAATCCACAATAAATTGTTCGGTGCAGAGATGTAGGTACCTGTTAAGAGCAGTAAGTCACTTACATAAGTTTCATTAAAGTTTTTATAAGTGAAGCTTTACTGCAAATTATCATCAGCTACATCGAAATAACTTCTTACACTTGATTAATGTATATGATGAATCTTACTTCTAAAAATGATATATGTGGACTTTTTTTTCCAATATCCAATCGAATATAGCTGCATCGCTTTCCTTTCTTCTCTGCATTTCTCAAAATAATTACAAAGCAAACAACGAAGCATCTACGACAATATAAAAGCCACGACTAATAAAAACCACTTCAATGATATCTTGTGAGCTTTTTGTAGCTAAGAGAACACATAGGTGTTAAGTGCAATCTAATCTACAATCCCACGTTACTTGCACTCAAAACTACTACCCACTTACTTTTGTTATACTAATCAGCACTAAACTATACACTAAAAATGACTATATTATAAAATCACAACATGAAAGTACAATAATGCCTTGTAAGGTCAACATGAGCTCCAACAATGGCTCCATAAATAGCATCTTCATTTTCTATCCTTCTAAACCAATGATACCATATGTCAAATTCTATAACTAAAAGTGGCAATTTCAATACATTTAAACTATATATGAATGAATTCGGGGTATGAGTTTTATTTTAAGAATGTTAGAATGTACTGTGTGAAAAAATGGTGTTTTAGGTCAATCTGCACCATTTTGACTCAAATAAACATTCACCAAGTTTTGAAACATGGTATACACAAAATGGCTGCAATCAAACTCTCAGTGTGACTGCCCAACCAAGATACGGGGCTGCAAACATAGTCGCAAAAACCGAATAGCAACCATGGGTTGCAACCACAATTCAGATGAGGCTGCCTCGCTAAGATAATGTCATCGGTAAATTTAAAATTTCATATAGGCTGAAACTATAGTAAATAATTTTTTAATCCATGTCATGGCATTTAATGTCCAAAAAAATATTATATATAGATCACTGATGTGTCACACACGATTACAAAAGTTACATTGTTTCAATTTTATTGAAGATCTACCAAAAATATGGCTTGTTGGAAACAACGTTAGCTTGTGTATTCATGACTTGACTTTAGTAGATGTGGTCTGCTAACTTTTCGGGTTGAGACCATTCCTTTTTAACTTACATCCACAACCTTAAAAAAAACAAAAATAAACACAGGTTTATGCTATATATTATACCGATTTTCCCGCCAAATAACAATTAATGGGGAAGTTTTATTGTGTGGGTTTAAGATATATCCATTTCAGGAGCTGTGTAAAATCTATAAATGCATAAAAAGCATACCAGTAGTAACACGTTTCTTTTCTCCTCCAGAGATACCTCTTATCATTTGATCGCCAACCATAGCATCAGCACACGTTTCCAAGTCAAGTATCTATCATATGATTATCTTCAGCTTCTTACATTAATCCTTGTACCTATAATATCAAAATCTCACATTGAGTGAAAAAAAAGTGACTAATCTTGATGATATAATCAGTGATCAAAGTAGTTTCCTGGCCTGGAACAAACCCCTTCATGAAAGCATCAATATCAGGATCAGGTTCAATTCCTGATTTTTTTTCCCTATTCAAGGATTTTTTTAAGCACATGATGTCTTGCTCCAATACCTAAGCATTGTCCTGAAAAGTCTAATGTCTAATAATGCTAAGCAATGAAATATTACCTCAACAGAGTAAGTTTTGTTCTCAAATAGCTTCATAATCCATTCATTGGCATGTTCTCCTCCCTTATATAGGGTGGAGACTACAAAACTAAAAATCAAAACTAGGAGACTAAGTAAATCATAGACGTAAATAGGTATGGTAATCAAGCATGTCCTCCTCGTCAAGATAGTGATCAATGTCCTCCTATTTGATGAGTTTAATTTCTCGGCAAGATAGTGATCAAGAATGTCCTCCTCGTCAACTGCAAACAAACTGATTCATTGGTTGAATAATAACCTCATGTACTATTTTATACTATTGTTTCAATGCATTGATAACTATATCACAGATGGATAGACATTAATCAGACAATAAACTTAAAAATTAAATCAACAACACAATGATTTTATAAATCCAATTAATAATAAGTAAACACAATCATCAACAAAGAATTGTACCTTCTCATCATCAATAAACTTAAAAAAACATATTCCGTTGATTCCTCCAAATTGTTGGCAAAGCATCATTCTATATCCAATGTTCACATCATAAAGCAGAAATATAGATGTTATCATTATATACCCTTTAAACAATATATTAGTATGCATGCGCACAAATCATCATTAGGGTTTTGAGGGAAAAGAGACAAACTTTTTTCCTGTACGTGATCTGTCTAAAAAAACCATAAGACGTAATGCAAAGATATATATATATATATATATACATATATATATATATATATATATATATATATATATATATATATATATATATATATATATATATACACTAGTTGTCATGGCCCGCCCGATGGGCGTGCATGCTTTATAAGCCCGTTGGGCATGACTTATAAGCTCTCCCGGGCATATAAGCCCGCCCTGAGGGGCGGGCATGACTTATAATTATCGTTGGCATATTTTACTATAGCGAAAGAAGGGTGGTAAAAAATGGTTGAAAATTGTACATGTTGAAAGAAATGGTT
This sequence comes from Artemisia tridentata subsp. tridentata, assembly GCA_021014915.2. Classification (NCBI taxonomy): domain Eukaryota; kingdom Viridiplantae; phylum Streptophyta; class Magnoliopsida; order Asterales; family Asteraceae; genus Artemisia; species Artemisia tridentata. Next base: position 86,473,736 of record CP139507.1, read on the forward strand.
GTACATAAAAACTTTTAGATTTCTGTAAATAAATTATTAGATACAAATAATTATCGTTGGCATATTTTAATATTGGAAGCTTCGGCTAAAACCTGAAGATGACAAAATAAAAATCTGCATATTTTAATTGCTAGATGGTACCACATTTTATTTACCATTTTATGTATATCTTTTGTATTTACAATCATGTTTTTGAAGAAACACGGTGCAAGTTGTTACAACTTTGGTCAAAAGCACATCGTTTCAAAAAATGTTCTTGGTGCAATGTTCTCTGCTGTACTATTTGGCTAGACTTATGATTATCGTTGAAAAAAGTAAGTTAACAAAAAAAAGATATAAACATACCGATATTATTATTGAATGCATTAAGAACGAAAAGAAATAAACATTTACTTTTATTCAACAATTAAAAGATACAAAATTGTTTCTAAGAATATAGTATATAATTAATACTCAATTGCGAAATAAAGCTTCTTTATACACAATGTTTGTTGTTAATTTATGTAATTATTATCCTTATCACAACAAAGAATATTCAATCCCTTTATGCTCTTCACTCTTGAGACAGCCACATATAGTTGTCCGTGTGAGGAAATTCGTAAGGGTAAGCATTAGCAAAGAGAATTGGCAATCCCAAACACCTTTGAAGTAGTAAAAAGCTGAGTTTTATTAAAATATTAGATAAGGTTATTGATTAACTTGGTGCTATTTAGAAACTGGTATGCTTTTAGAATTATAGTCAATGTCAAAATATAGATGATGGATGCTAAGTATATACAAATGATGTTGAAAAGTGATACGATGAACAATTACAATCAATGAAAGGTAACTGTTACCTACTTCAGTGTGTGATGTCAACATCGTGTTCACATCTCTCCATCATATAATGGACTTCATGTTAACTGAATTAAGGTCAAATAAAATGAAGTATAAGCAATAAGAAAATACGTTAAAAGTTAAACTAAAACATGAAACCATAATGTAAATATGACACTGTTTGAGAATGTACGTATAAATACATGCAATATAAGTAAGGGGGTTAACTTGATGTGGCCTTTTCAGTTTAACCAAATGGTGGCATTAATTATTTTATTCAGATTCCATTTCTTTGTAACAAAAGTCCTTTAGGAGGTAGTATGCAATTTTATAAGGGTACAAAACGGATCAGAACATCATTTGTGCAGGGCTGTTGCAAGTTGGTGTATGGAATTTGCTAATAATTGTTAACAGTTATTGTATTTAAAAAAAAACTACTCAGTAAGTGGTTCAAATAAGCTAGGCCAAATACCCCCCTCAGCGAACACCGTATACCATATCACTGTCAACATACCTTCTAGGTACTCCCCGTTGACACCATCGTGGGACTTCTGTAGCAAGTCCAAAATCTGAATGTTTGACATTCAAGTTTTGATCAGACAACATGTTTGGAGACTTGGAAGTCATGAAATATCACCTCCAAAGATAGAGAACAAATTATATGACCATAGATGTATTCTCATTTTCCTAAATTGGAAATAAAATATGTGCAAACTATCCAAGAAAGTAGAAGATTTTATTGTTAAAATGGTATTACAGATACAAACCAAGTAAGCATTGGTGCCCGGGTTTTTTTAACAGGTCAAAGAGATTAAAAAGTGGATAGACAGTGTTGGTGGGTCAACCCAACCCATTATGACCCGTAATTAAAATTGACCCATTTCAAGCCAAAACTAATATTACCAATTACCCAACCGCCTACCCTGTCAGTAGTAACACAGAAGACATTAATAAAGGGAGCAAGGACAGATATAGGAAAGTACCTGATTGCGAGGATGCTATACACTGAAAGGGTGTTAGTCCTTTGTAACTTTGTGTATATGATATGTTTGAGTTAATATGATTAAGTATGCGGAATCTACTTAACCACACTTAGAAGGTTATTTGGATATGGAAATGGAACAGTTATATTTGTTATTGAACAATGAACAAAGAAAGTTTTATCACCAAACGATTCAATATTATTCAAAATAATACGAGTGATCTTCACTATCACTAGGGTTACAAAACCTTGAATCTTAATGTTTCTATGACTTGAGATATTGTTGTGTTTGTTCTTTTCTCTTAACAGATATTCAAGTTCTATTTTTTGCAAAAATCTAAGTCACACAATATCTAGTCTAAGATCTCCCTTTTATACAAACAAAGGAGATCATTACAATTATGATAAGTCTTGTCAAACTACTTGTTTGAGTATGTCAGTCATTAAGATACAACATGTATCTGTGTTTACAACTTGCTCTGTGTAAACCACATGGTAACTGATCACATTGTCTAAGATATTTTCTACCGTATATGCTTGACTTTAGTACAAAATATCTTCGTATACTTATCCAACCAGCAGTAGAATACTCGACACTTATCCATCTAGCAGCAGTATCTGTTGCACCAGTAGTAGAATGTATGCGGCAGCAGAATCTTAATGCTAGCAGTAGAATAAAATGCACTAGCAGTAGAATGATACTTAGTGTATTTCCTTGAGCAGAACTGATCTTGTAAACCTTAATTTCCTGATAGTAATCTTCAGATTATTTAATTCCCAACAATCCTCCCCTAAACATGTGAATCCTTTTCAACATGTTTCTTTTGAATTAAATTATGATTGTGAGAATCTTTCAAACACTTTATAGTCAGATTCTTGATCTGAGCTATCTTCTGTTCTTCAAGATTAAATATCTATCTGTCTAACTCATCTACCTTCTGTGAAACTATTTCAGCAATAACATCATCTTTCTTTGTCTTGAACACAAAATCAATACCTTGAATAAAAGATGGTGCAATTTCCTTGGATGGAGGAATTATAAGAGGCAATGGTGCTGTGTATCTTGGATGCTTGTTTCAACAAGTGAAATCATCTTCCAGCATGCCTTTGCAAATGATGAAGAAACGTAGTGAACTGAAATTGAAACTGAAAGCTCCTAGATAGAACTTTCTCCATTTGAATGCTTCATCCCTTCTAGAATCTTCATTTGAAACTGAAACCAAACGTAGTGAATTGAAATTGAAACAGAATCTTCATTTGAAGGCTTATTCCCAGTTTCCATCAACTGAAAAAGTTTATTCCTAGCATCCATCAACTGAATGCTTGTTCTTATTATTGACTGAATAATAAGACATGTTAGCTTCTCAAAAAGCTGACATCATCATCTTGTATGCTCTTGTCTTTTCTTTAACTTGATCAATTTGAGTTTCCTCCCCTGATTCTGAGCATACACAATCTTTTCTTCTTCCCTTATTGGATAATCTATCACCATGTACCAAAATGTTTGAGTTTCTTCCCCTGAGATTTATCATTTCCTCCCTTGTTTGGAAGATCTCTCACCATCATCTGATCTACCAATGAGAACATGTTTTCAGACAATGTTGTACATGAAGCCATCAATTCCTTAAGAGTTTATGTGCTGCCCTCATCACTTCTAGGTGTGTTAACTCCTATGAGAGGTGATTCATGGGGCATTGACTCATTATCCATTATTTGATGTTTATTTTGAGCAACTTTTAAAATCCTTTTAAAGAACTTTTGACTTAGCAGTATGAATATGATTTTATGATGAAAAATCATACTGCTCTCAACCATTTTGAAGGGATTAAGTGTGTAACAGACACTTAATCAAGAATTCGGTCTAAATTAACCTCTGGTTGTGTGAGAACCAAAATTTTCAGTTATAAATAACTGCCTGTGTAAGGATAAACCTATTCAAAAGGATTTCTTAACAGGGTTTTCAGCTCATAGCAATTGTTGCCTCTAACACAAGAGTTAGATTCACCTTTGCTAGCTGTTCTTTCTATCAGATGTCCTTAGACTTGCTCATTATACTTAAAAGTATAAAATGATAGAAAGTGAGTTGTGTCAGTTACTATCTGACCAACTGAGCCATCAAGTCAATGTGAAACATTATAATCAGGTTTCAAGAAAGAAGTTTTAAAAATTTTATTAACTTAGGTATTAACCTTTGTTAATGAAATCCCAAAACTCAGTCCATCATAAACCTATTATATCAGCAACTAAGAATCATTCTGCTGCTTCCATTTCACTTGAAACTTCTTTTGTGCTCAATGTTCATACCTGAAATTGTTAGTCCAAAACCAAGAAACAAAATGCAAAGCATTTGTCTTATAGAAGTATAAACCTTATATGACTAACAGTATGAACTGCACAAACAAAATTTGTACTAGTAGTACAAACTTTTCAATAACAGTACCAATTTACAAAGTAAGCAGTACAAACAAAAATAACACAGAGTTTAAAATTATTGAGGATTAAGCATTCCAATACTTGCTACCAAGTACTGAAACCTTCCAACATCAAAAGATTTTGTAAGAAAATCTGAAAAGTTGTGATCAGAATCAATTTTAAGAACTTGAATCAACTTTTTCTCATTACAGTCTCTAATAAAGTGATGTCTAATTTCAATGTGTTTTGTTTTAGAATGTTGCACTGGATTTTTAATTATGCAAATTGTACTACTATTATCAATATGAATGACAGTGTTCATGAAATTGTACCCATAGTCAAGAAGTTGGTTTTGAAGCCATAGGACTTGGCCACAGCAACTTGCAGCAGCTACATATTCAGCTTCAGTTGTTGAAGTAGCCACAATTGTTTGCTTTTTACACTGCCATGAGATAAATCTACACCCAAGGAATTGACATCCTCCAGTTGTTGACTTTCTATCCAAGCTAGCACCAGCATAATCACTATCCGAAAATGCTACCAAGTCAAAAGGTGATTCCCTTGAATACCATAGACCTAACCTAGGTTGACCCTTGAGATATCTAAAAATCCTCTTGACTGCTGTTAAATGAAAAACCTTTGGAGTTACTTGAAATCTTGCACAAGCACAAACAGAGAACATGATGTCAGGTCTTGATGATGTGAGATACATCAAAGAACCTATCATAGATCTATAAGTGTGTACATCTATATTGTCTCCATCTAAATCTTTAAGAAGAGGCTTCTCAAAGTCCATTGGTGTGCTTGCCACTTTTGAATCAACAAATTGAAATTTTCTAAGTATCTCTGCAACATATTTATCTTGACTAATAAATATGCCTTCACAAGATTGCTTAACTTTCAGACCCAAAAAGAATGTAAGTTCCCCCATGGAACTCATCTGAAACTTATGATGCATAAGCTTCTCAAACTCCAAACACATCTCCTTCCTTATAGATCTAAAGATGATATCATCCACATACACCTGAACTAGCAAAAGATCACTCTTGTGCTTCTTGATGAATAATGTCTGATCAAACTTGCCTCTTTGAAATCCATTTTCAATTAAGTAGGAAGCCAGTGTTTCATACCATGCTCTAGGTGCCTGATGAAGGCCATAAAGAGCCTTAACTACTCTGTACACTTTTTCTGGATGGTCAGGATCAATGAACCCGGGAGGTTGTGAGACATACACCTCTTCTTCAATAGTACCATATAAAAAAGCACTATTGACATCCATTTGATAAACTGTGAAGCCCATAAATGAAGCATAAGCTAAGAAAAGCCTAATTGCCTCAAGTCTTGCTACTGGATCAAAAACCTCATCATAGTCTATACCTTCTTCTTGTGTGTACCCTTGGGCTACTAATCTAGCCTTATTCCTAATCACTATGCCCCTTTCATCCCTTTTATTCTTGAAAACCCATCTAGTGCCAATTACCTTTTCATCTTTAGGTAAATCAACTAGCACCCATACCTTCTGAATCTTGAACTGAAGAAGCTCCTCTTGCATAGCTTCTACCCAGCTTGAATCATCTAGGGCTTTAAGAATGTTCTTTGGTTCTGCCTGTGAGAGAAAACATACAAACAAGCAAGAGTTTGAAAACTCATGCAGCTTTGAAGCATAAAGGGCATTAAGAAGCCCTTGTTGGTCTGAAGACATCATTTGTTGCCTTGTCTTCACACCTGATTGTACATCTCCAATCACATTTTCTAGGGAGTAGACTTTGTGAATCCTAGTGTGTGGTGTAGAAGGAACTTGATAGTTAGGTGAGATATTTCTCAAATCCACCTCTTTATCTGAGAAATCTGCTTCATTTGGTTCTGATGGGCCAGCAGTAGAATCATTTGGCTCAGCAGTAGAAAAAATTAGCCTAGCAGTAGAATGCTCTGTCTTAGCAGTACTATCATCAAAAGAACCATTCGCTTGATCCTTTGTTCCATCATCCTTGTTTTCATCTTCAATCCCTTCTTGAGCTTCATCAGAAGAAGGTTCATCAATTTTTGAAGTTGAAACCACACTTGTATTTATTGGCATCCAAACATGATCTTGATTTGTCTCCTTGTCTAACCCTGCCTCATTTGTTGTTTGTGAACCTAAAAAATCATTAGTTTCTGCAACAACAGGCACATAATTCATAGAATGGGTTAGTGTCTCAAGATCAAATAGCCAATTAGGACCTTGACCTGCTACATTGGATTTATTCTCTAAAAATCCCACATGCAGGTTTTCCTCTACTCTTCTAGTTCTTGAGTTGTATACTCTAAAAGCTTTGCTATTAAGAGAATATCCAACTAAGAATCCTTCATCTGCTTTACCATCAAATTTTCCAAGATGGTCTAAGGTATTCAGAATTGTCACATGACATCCTAAACGACTAAGAAAACCTATTGCAGGAGTTCTACCTCTAAAAAGCTCATATGATGTCTTATTGTGAGATTTTACAACCAAAACCCTATTTTGAACATAGCAAGCAGTATTAACTGCTTCTGCCCAAAAAGTGATAGGCAACTTAGAGTCGGCTAACATGGTTCAAGCAGCTTCTATGAGTGTTCTATTTCTCCTTTCAGCAACTCCATTTTGCTGAGGAGTTCTAGCTACACTAAATTCTCTCCTAATACCTTTTTCCTTGCAGAAGTCATCCATAACTCTATTTTTAAACTCTGTCCCATTATCACATCTAATGACTTTTACTCTTTTGCTTACTAGGTTTTCTATCTCTGTAATAAATGTTTTAAGAATGCTAGATGTCTCATCCTTAGAACCTAAAAAGAATACCCATGTAAATCTACTATAGTCATCAGTAACAACTAGACAATATCTTTTATGCTTTAGGATACTAACAGAAGTAGGTCCAAATAAATCCATATGAAGCATAAACAAAGATTGATCAATAGAGTTAAAAATTTTGGGCTTACAAGAGGCTTTGTGTTGTTTGCCTTTAAGACAAGCAGTGCATGTTTGGTCATTTTCAAATCGTTTTTGAGGTAAACCTCTTACCAAACCATTCTTAACAATTTTATTTATGGTTTTGAAGTTAATGTGACCAAGCCTCCTATGCCAAATCATAGATTCATCCAATGAGGCCTTTGCAACTAGACAAGTAAGTGCCTCTTTAGGAACAATCTTCTTCATATCAACACTGTACATGTTGCCCTTTCTTAGAATTTTAAGAAGTACTTGACTTTCATCAGACATCTTAAAATCAGAAGAAAGTACAAGACATTCAGTGTCAGTAAAAAGAACTTTGTTCTTTTTGTCACACATTTGTGACACACTAAAAAGATTATACTTTAGCTCTTGCACATAGTACACATCTTCAAAATCTAATTTACCATTTTTAAGAGCACCTTTACCAGTAATCTTGCCACCGATACCACCTCCAAAGGTAACATAGCCTCCATCTAATGTTTGAAAATCTGAAAGATAGGACTTGTTGCCTGTCATGTGCCTTGAACACCCACTATCTGAATAGCCTTGTTCTTCATGATCTGTTGGTGAATGTTCCTGCACACAAATAAGGAAATTAGTTTCCTTGGGGAACCTAAGCCATTACTGACTTGGATTTGCCATGTGCATCAATGTAATTAAATCTCTTTAGTACAGTTGATGCACCATTGGATTTGAGAGGTTTCCAAATCCAACATGCTGAGGCCTTAACAGCATTGGCCTTCTTTTCCCTAGCAGTAGAACCCTTTGATTTCCAAATTTGTTTTAGTGAAACTGATTTTGTTGGAAAAGGTCTCTTAGCAGTTGTTTGTGCATGATTGAAAGTTGTTTTTGCACTTTGTACTGCTGGTTTAGGGTAAACAGAGTAAAAAGGTCTGGCAGTAGAAACTGCTTGTCTAGAAGTAGAATCTTTTGGTCTAGCAGTAGAAACTGCTTTTGGTCCAGACTTTGTTGAAACTGCTCTGGGGGTTGTTCTTGTGTAATTAGAGTGACTTTTAGGTGTTTGCCTTTTTAGATTCACCCTAGTTTTGGAATACCCAGATACCCTTTGGTTGCAGAAAGCTGCAAGATGGTCAAATTCTCCACATACAAAACAAGCTTTGTTATAAAAGTCAAAGTCAACACCTAGTTGGTGAGACTTAAAGCCATGCCAATTCCTTCGGTTGCCTTTAGGCTTGTTTGTGGTTCTGTATTGTTCACAATATCTAACTGGTTGCCTAACATGTTTAGCATTGATTTTAGGCCTATCAGTATTTTGTTTGACTATCTTAGGAACACTTATTCCTGCTTTCTTAACCACATCAGGTTTAGACATAACCTGTTCATCTTAATCATCATCAGATACCCAGTCTTCAATGACTACTCTATCTGATCTTCTATCAGAGGACACCTTGTCCTCAGGAAGTGAAGTTTTACTTAAACTTTCACTTACGTTCTTAGGTTCATCAACAACTAGCTTTGTTTTTGGCTGTACACCATACTGTAGCTCAGGTTGTTGAAATTTAGCTAAGCCTGAATGCTCTAGGTCAATCCCTGGGGGTTTAGGGATTCCTCTGTAAGGGGGTGGGACAGCATTATATCCTAACCCTGACTTGGCTCTATTAATCACTTGACATTCAATCATGTTGGTTACACCTCTAGAAGCATGTTCTAGTGTTTCTACAGTCAAGTGAATGTTTCCATTTTCCTTTTTGATCCTATCATAAGCTTCTCTCAAAAGCTTAATTTCAGCATCTCTAAAGAATATGTCTTGTCTAAGAAGAGCTTTGTCATCAGAAAAAGCAAATTCATTTTGTTTGTAATGAATGATCTGCTTCTCTAGGGATTCTAAACCACATTTATAATCTACTAAGTCTTGTTGAGTTCTGCTTAGGACTTTCTTCTGGTCATCATAATGTTTGATTAAAGTTTGTAGTTCTGAAAGAGCTGTGCAAGTATTAGAACAAACTTTATGATTTTGTACCTCAGTAGAGAATGACATGAGTGCCATCTGTGAAGAATCTTCTTCTTCATCAGCCATGAAACTCCAATCAAAACCTAGCCCATCAATAGCTACCATAGCTTTTGAGTTTGGCTCATAAACCTCCCTTGTTTTGGATGTGCTTCCAAAACCTCTATTCTTGCTATCTTGCTGCCTTGGCCATCTACATTCTCTTGAGAAGTGCCCCATCATGTGGCAGTTATAGCACTCTATCTTTGACTTGTCAAAACCAGTAGTATCATTATTGCTGATTGTGAGCTTCTTCCCCGTCCTTTGATAGAACTTCTTGGCCCTCATGCTAAGAAGAGAAATTTACCATTTTAGGTCCATTTCCTCCAGATCATCATCATTGATCTCTTGGAGGTCTTCATAAGTGAGCATGGACCCATCATTTCGACTTGTGAGAAAAGCACAACAAGTCTTCTCATCCAAAATACCCATGGTATTGCTTGATGAACTAGCAGCACCAACACCATCAACAACTTTCACCTCTTCACTTGGATTTGAGGTACTAGGAGTTGACATAAATGCCATGTTCCCAGTATTAGAACTAGTACCTCCAGTTTTCTTCAAATCTTGTTCCACAATCTTAAAGTTGCTATACAAGTCTATTAGTTCCATGGTGTCAAGGTCTGGCTTGTTCTTCCAGACAACAACATGTATAGCCCACTCTTCTGGTAAGCTTCTCAGAAATTTTGAGTTTAAATCTTCTTGAGGTATTTCAACCCCAAGAATAGCAAGTTGGCTCACAATATTCTGAAGCCTATTAAACATGTGGTCAAGAGATTCATTGTTGGTAGAAGAGAAGTTTTCAAACTGTTGCTTGAGCAGAGTCTTGTGGGTTTTCTTGGTGGCTTCATTTCCACCATACCTGGCAACAATAGCTTCAAATAATGACTTGGCATCTTTGAACTTGCTGAAGTTTAAAAGTTGATCATTGGGAATGGTCATCATCAGCATGCTTCTTGCCTTTAGGTCATTTTTCTTCTTTATTCTGTCTTCTGCAGATGTTGGGTGGAGCTGCAGAGTTGTCACCACTTTGCCTTCCACTGTTGATGTAGTGGTTGTAGGCTGGTAAGAGTTTCCATCTTCAATAATTTCCCAAAGTGCATAGTCTTGCACTTGGAAATACTGCTCTATCCTCAGCCTCCACATCTCAAACTCATTTTGTTTGAGCATGGGTAATTTTGCAGCAACATTGGTCTGAATAGATTCAACGTCCATTTCTTCTTCTTCTTCTTCTAAATCAAAGATATCAGCCTGTTTCTGATACCAATTGCGAGGATGCTATACACTGAAAGGGTGTTAGTCCTTTGTAACTTTGTGTATATGATATGTTTGAGTTAATATGATTAAGTATGCGGAATCTACTTAACCACACTTAGAAGGTTATTTGCATATGGAAATGGAACAGTTATATTTGTTATTGAACAATGAACAATGAACAAAGAAAGTTTTATCACCAAACGATTCAATATTATTCAAAATAATACGAGTGATCTTCACTATCACTAGGGTTACAAAACCTTGAATCTTAATGTTTCTATGACTTGAGATATTGTTGTGTTTGTTCTTTTCTCTTAACAGATATTCAAGTTCTATTTTTTGCAAAAATCTAAGTCACACAATATCTAGTCTAAGATCTCCCTTTTATACAAACAAAGGAGATCATTACAATTATGATAAGTCTTGTCAAACTACTTGTTTGAGTATGTCAGTCATTAAGATACAACATATATCTGTATTTACAACTTGCTCTGTGTAAACCACATGGTAACTGATCACATTGTCTAAGATATTGTCTACCGTATATGCTTGACTTTAGTACAAAATATCTTCGTATACTTATCCAACCAGCAGTAGAATACTCGACACTTATCCATCTAGCAGCAGTATCTGTTGCACCAGCAGTAGAATGTATGCGGCAGCAGAATCTTAATGCTAGCAGTAGAATGAAATGCACTAGCAGTAGAATGATACTTAGTGTATTTCCTTGAGCAGAACTGATCTTGTAAACCTTTAGTTCCCGATACTAATCTTCAGATTATTTAATTCCCAACACTGATCCATATTAAAAAGAGCATCCTAGTCAAATTACTGTTCTGCACAACAGGTAAATCACTGGAATTGCTGCAAAAGCATGTGTTGTTTGTGTCACTACGAAAAAAAAATAAACTTGTTAGGCGACATAAAGTCCGCGGCCTGCTTGTAAAAGGTACTTAGACATCTACTGATACTACACCTCATTTTACTTTTTACGGATAAAAACATTTAGCCATTTGGATTTTCTTTTTCTTTCTTACTATATTCCCCTTCGTGCTATATTAAAAATACAAATATTGTTTAAAAGGCACGAAAGATTTAATGTTCAGGAGGAGTCGACGAACCTTGTGAGGTCACACGTTTGTGTTTCTTTACACGTAGATGTTAGACCAGGTTTGTTGGTTCTATGCAAAATGAGCGAACAAAGTATACTGCTTCTTGGTTGCTAATGATAGTGAGCAAAGTAAGCCCAATTGTTCCAATTTCACAACATACATCAAAATGCAAAGTATTAGGTTCAAGGCCAACCCAATCTCCTGCAATCAAGTACAACCTCTGTGCTGCAACAATGTTTACCTAAAAGAAAAAAAATGAAAATTAACAGCTGACCATTTGCCAGATGACGTTGTGGGTTCGATGCTGGCAATGAATAAGTAAAATATTCATGTAAACACACAACAATGAAATGAAAACATTACTTTGTTGGGTGCAACGCGCCCGTTTATTACTTTAAGATAACATACAAGGAGATGCCATCCCTGTGTCGACTGCAACCAAAAAGTAATTTTATATATATATATATATATATATATATATATATATATATATATATATATATATATATATATATATATATATATATATATATATATATATATTGCTTACATACAGCCGTTCAGAAATCTATGTTATATAATCGAGCTGACAGTTTACTCTCAAATCTTTTTCCAGAGCTATTAATGTGGGTGGGGCACACTATTTTTCGTCCAGAATGTGCAACATTTCCAGGACAAAGCACCTCGACATCAGAAACTACAGCATCCATAAGGCTAACCGGAAGTGGCCTAAAGTCCAAGGCTGTAAGGAAGGGCAAGCTATCGTTGTTGCAAGCTAGCATTAACATGTGACACGATGTTCTTATAACAGCTTCAATTACGTTTATTGACAACACATAAGTATAAACAGAAGACATACCACCGTGTGGATAAAAATTTTCGGTATCACGAACGACACCAGCAGTAAAATCAAGTACCATTGGTAGACAATTCGTATCTGTAATAAACATTTAAACCTTTAAGTTTCAGCCCACTGAACAAAATAAATAAAGTATAAAATAAGTTTTCAGCGAACAAAACACTAACCACAATTGCGAGGGCTGATAGGTATTGAAACCCAATGTTAAGTCTGGCTACCCTTCGAATAGTCGACGCACCCTTGCTATGATACTCGGAGTAAAAAATCTACAACCAAAAAAAAACATATTCGTTATTATGTTAATTACAAAACAACATTATTATAATATTACTCTATATATTTGAAATAAACATTTTATGAGGCTCTATGTCTAGAGCATGAAATTAAATTTTGACCAACATTCACATTACAGTCCACATTTGCTGCTTGTTATTTCTGTTGGCCTTAGTAACAGTTGGCCTCTTCTACACCAAAAATATATGTAATTTAATGACAAAGTTTTTTTTTTTTTTTTTTTTTTTTTTTTTTTTTTTTTTTTTTTTAAGAACGGCTTGTTAGTTGTTAGTGGTTCAAGTAGCAGTGACATCCAATTGGGCAGTATGCTGACCCTAAACTCCGCATGTACTTTCTCCTATTCCGCCTGAAGGGGTAAAAGTCTCGGGTGGGACTCGAACTTGAGACCTCCCCTAGCCAAACATCCCCTCCCAAGCCCCTAAGAAATCTTAGTGGCCAACTGAGCTAGCCCAGTTGGTTTAATTTAAAGACAAAGTAAAAGACAAAATGATATATATTTCATTCGAATACTCCATTTATATGAAGTCCTTTTTGGTCATTTTACAAAAAAGAAATTGCAAAACACTACATACAGCTTATTAGGTTTTTAAGGTGTGATTCACAAACAGATTGCCAATCTAAAATTAAATTCATACTGAATTTTGAAACCCAGGTAACCCCCCAAATAAAAAAATCTTAACCCAAACCTATTAAATGCCAACTTAATTAAACCCCAAATTCGATAATGCAAACTCATATTGGCGCATGCAAAAACGAATCACATCGTGAATATTCTACAAATTCATAATCCCAAAATATATGAAACCACATACCTCTTTTGCTGTCAATAGATAAGCTTATTTGTTGTTTACAGTGACGGAACGGTGGAGAATTTCTAGGTTTCGAGTAGATGATTCAAAAGACCAAGTATCACAACAACATTCTAAAAAAAGATCCCTCATTGATATGACACTTCGTGAAAATTTTCATATGGGACCTTTTTTTTTGGCCATTTTACTTCTTGTTCTATAATGGTATTAAGTCAATTCATATGCTACAAATTAAAAGCTATAATGGATGGTACACCTTCTCTGAAACAACGCTTCCATTAATACCGGCATTTGTAGCCATCTGTCGTGTCAGATATTCCAAGGTTCGTTTAAATATGTCATCTCCTATCTTAAATTTTGCATTAAAAAAGTGTGGCAGTAACAGTAATGACCGGCTAAAATCAGTACATGATGGAATGTGAAAATGTAACAGCGGAATTACCTTTTGCTATGGACGGTTGTGCAAATATTATTCAGTGGTGATTTGGTTTAGGTCTGCAAATAAGCATTGGCTTACATTAAATGCCACAACAGTGCCTGCCGAGTAGCCTGGGATCAGCTTGATTGGCATGTCGACTTGGCTAAACAAAAACATGTCATTAGAAGCAATTGCCGAACCTGGACACAATCTTATTAATAGTGTTAAGCAAATACGAATAATCATAAGTAAGGTGATATCTTCTGACCCATCTGAACAATCTATTATGTTCCACTATTAAAGATCTAAATTCCTTTTTGTTCCACCAATTGCTTAGCTATCTGCTCTACCGAACCTTGCATTCCCCTTCGGGCCCTTCCATACACACTCCTTTGTATGCATGGTTTCTATAGGTTCTTATTGGAACAACATCCACCATAAACCTGCGCAAAAAGACAATCTTTGTAGTTACATAATCAGTAGAGTTGACAAATGGGAGCTAAGAGCACCTTCCCAACAGTGATAGCCCAAATATGCAACTCGTGAAATGCAACCACCTCAATTGGGATTGCGTATTTTTCCGATAACTAGTTATAAAGGATTTACTCTTATATGAATCATTTTAGGGGTGTTTGGGATTGCCTATTTTTCTGGCTGACCAGAGATAAAACATAACTCAATAATTGACAAATTCCAGTGATCATAGTTACTCTTTGGTAGCAGGAAAAAGGTAAAAAAAAAAATCACTGTTCAGATTTATAACGTTTATACACATTAAGAGCGCCCCAACTATTAACATTAAAAGTGGCTACCATCATTCTTAGGAAACTCCAAACGTATGGTTGCATGAGAAGTAACTACCATATCAGATGCTTTTGGTTACGTAGTCTTTGAATATAACTTTCTTGTTGCTCACCACCAGCACCTCTGATGACGCGTCTCCCATTTTTATGTAATGATCAAGTGATTAATTGGTCCTTCTGTATGGAGATGATGAATATAAAATTCTTGTTACCCGATGATCTGTAGCTTTTAGCTTGGGGAGTAGTCAATCTAGCATCTCAAGCTTCCCACAAAACCTTATAATATTAGGAAGAAAATGGTTGGGCATGTAACGGTGAACCTGAAAAAACAAAACATAACGATATCAGTAATCATCAAAAATAGGCCGCAAGATTCAAGGTTTTCATTCAAGGTTCGAGAAAGCAGATATAAGAATTTTATACATGCCATAAAGCATACGGAATTTTTTTTTAAGTATTACTGAAACTTAATTATAATGTTCAATCCTCATTACTGTTTAGCTTATTTTAGTATCTTCCATGTTTATTCTGCATTAATAAAGTGTTATACACCTGTGGCCAGTATCAGACAAATGAATCAATTTGTTTTTCTTAATGTAAAATTCACAAACCTGGTTCTCAGTTGATTAATCAATTTGTTTTTTATGAAATTCGATTCATATATGTAGCCCTATCATAAAACCTGTAAACCTACAAAACAAATGAACACACATCATAATAAAACACAATCAAACTTATAATCATAGGATTTTGTAAACTGATATAGGAATAACAAATACCTCATATTTGATATCATGAAGCTGCTTTCCCACAACTGGATTTCAAATCAAAACAGGAAGCATTCAATTTATTGGTTTGTGTGGTCTAGAGTCATTCGAACTTGCTGCAAAGTTCTGTTATGGTAACATGAATGGTGTTCTTTTCCAGGTCAAATTCTCACAGTAGCAAATTTTAAGAAACGTAACAAAAATAGCAATGTAGTTCCAGTTTTTTTGGCAGTAATAAAACACTATTAGCATGTTCATGTATGAGGTTGGTTACAAATTGAAGTTAGTCTAATAAATGGATCACTAAATTTAGCTTGTAGAAATAAAATAAAATACAATTTACCTGAAATTCTCGTTCAACTCAGTGTTCCAGAGTCACTATCACATCCGCTGTTTCACGTCGTTGATATTGGATGATTGATGAAGATAATGCACTTTAAATCAAATGTACTTTTTATTTATATCCATGATCCATGCAGATGACTAAAAAGGCTTTTGTTTACGTCCAAGATTTTTAATACAATGGAAAAGAACAAACTATTCTTGTTCTCAAGGTACCAATTAAGACCTCGAAAGAATATAGTTGATATCAACTATATTAGTCTGAGCCACGATTCAATTCTTATGGTCGTAGCCTGTTTGGTACATCAATTATATTTTTAACCAAATCAAATTGTAGCATATATGCTCACTTTTCCATAAAACATGTTATTCTTGAGAGATCTCGGATTCATTTATCCATTAAAACCAATTTAGAGAATGAATAAACTTACTCAAATATCAATTTATATAAAAGAATTAGTGAATAAAAATACCTAGCCCATAGCATATTTCAGCATGAAGTATATAATCAGTTGAACCTGTTCACAAGCAATAAGATGATGTATATGCTTATAAGATGAATGAATCAAAAACAAAATAAGCATAGCAACCTATTGGCAATCTTATAAATTCGTGAATAATAATAAAAATACTCAAATAAAAAAAAATTGTTAACCCCCCCCCCCCCCCCCGGCCCAAATCAAACAATTCAATCAATTTGTTTTTCTTAATGTAAAATTCACAAACCTGCTTCTCAGTTGATTAATCGATTTGTTTTTGTGAAATTCGATTCATATATGTAGCCCTATCATAAAACCTGTAAACCTACAAAACAAATGAACACACATCATAATAAAACATAATCAAACTTATAATCATAGGATTTTGTAAACTGATATAGGAATAACAAATACCTCATATTTGATATCATGAAGCTGCTTTCCCACAACTGGATTTCAAATCAAAACAGGAAGCATTCAATTTATTGGTTTGTGTGGTCAAGTGACCCTTGTATCATCATTCAATAGTGTTTGTATTCGAATCTTCCCTGCAATGCATAATAACGCAATATATACATATCAAATCGATAAAAAATAGTTCTCTAATACCTTATAAGTTAGTTCACAAGAGTCTAAAACAACATCGGTTGGTCCTTCAGCAGCAACAAACTCTGTATTGTTTGTGTGTGGTGTTTTAGGGTTACAGGGATTTGTTTTAGGGTACGTAGAATGTGTGGTGTTTTAGGGTTGCAGGGATTTGTTTTAGGGTACGTAGAATGATATGGGATGAGTTGGGCTGGGTTTTCTCATTAAAGTAAATAATTAGTTTTTCTAGATTTATAGATTTGGTTTTGCAAAATCTAAACCAAAAAATGCGTTGGTCTAGTGGTTATCATGTTTGTTTGTGGACTAACAGACCCATGTTCAAATCCTGCAAGTGTCAAGTTTTTAAAAAATCCAAATTTAAGCTTGTTAAATCCGAATTAATTCCGGATTTCACAAAGCAAAAGAATGCTTATGTGGCTTAATTGTGATGACATGAAATTAATGAATGATTAGGTGGACTTCCATGTCATTGATGACGTCGTACACCTCCAGTTATATATATGTTATAGATATATAACTATTCCAAGAAAATAAAAAGTACATCCCCCACTAGAGATGAATACCGGGGTCTTCAATGATCTTCTAAATGTGTCTTCCATCATGGTGTAATTCCCGAACCTCTCAACTTGGATCAAAGACTTAGGCAAACGGCAACTTTCCAATCATAGACTTAAGACTACATGGTTGGCTAAGGCGATAAGGTGTAAACGAAACAACATATAATTAGGTTATGAAACGAAAGATTGGCTCGGAAGGGTGTATCTATGGTATCTTGCACTAAAGATGAGTGCAACAAAAGGGTTTATCACGGGAGGTCGACAAGTCGAGGTGACTAGTCGATAAACGCACACAATGTAACACATATAGGCTATTTTGGTGTAAATCCTAAAATATTTCCTTCTCGAACTATCTATCCCAAATGCACCAAGAAACTCAATGCATTACTCGTCTATGGTCTCGAAATGATGTAAAGGCCAAGTTCTAAAGTATACAATACTACCGGCACACTCAATATTTGGTGGATTGTGTAATATGAGAAAACAGAGAAAGGCTAAATCTCATCAATAGAAATCAAGGGTTGTTGTGTGCTCGGCAAAGATCTACTCTAGTTAGGTTCGGAAAAACATGTCAAAATTTTAAAAATGGCATAATTTTTCATAATAAACTAGAAAAATGAGGACAAAGTAAAGTTCAAGTTATAATTCTACTCCCGTCCTCCCACTTGAATTGTACAATGTCCCTATTGTACACAAAAATTAAGATTAAGGAGAGATAAGTAGAATTGGAACGAGAACTTCCCTGAAATTTTCTCTAAATATGGTAGAAGGATCACGTGAATGTCGTGCCTTGACTTCGCCTCCATGAGCAAACTTCTTTTCCCTGAAATCATATCACTACCAAAAGCGTAATCCTAAACAAACAAAGCATAAATAAAAACAAAGAAAATCATAACTCTTTTTTGTAGGAATCACGGTTGCATTTAGCGTATGCAAAAAGCCATTTAAACCACTCGGTGTCCCAAGTGGACGAGTGTAATCTCGTGAGGGTTTACAGGGAACACACCCACAAAGTTCATTTAGTTACTATTACAAGTTTAAAGAATGCATGTTAATTTTGAAAATCATTTTTGCTACAGTGGAGGTTCTACGGCGTAGACTCATAAATTGAGTTGCGCTGTAGAGGGGTTGACCTGACAATTTCGTATGAGTCTGGGGAAGTTACGGCATAACCTACTCAATGGTCTACGCTGTAAGCGATATCTACTGTAGTTTCCCCACTTGTGTTCAACTCCATGGCTTGATCCTAGCCAAACCAAACCAATCTAACTAATTAAAAAGGAAAGAAAAGAGAAAAGACGAGTTGTCTCTCGACAAGCACTTGTGTTTATTAACGAGTCTTTAAGTTAGACTCGGAGCCATGAGGGTCAGAAATGGTTATTTGTCATTTCGTGAACGTCAACATGTCCACGATCTATCTAATCAATAACCTTTTCATCTCTCTTATATTCTTCTCCCGATTCCAAACATCCCTTGTGGCCATTCTCTTCATCTTGTTGACTAATTTATAAAATCGGGGGAGTAATGCTTAATTGTTTTTTAGTCCAATGCTTGAAGTTAGACACCGTTCTCGGCATTCTAAATATAGTCGTGTCATTTTCACTCTTTAACCAAAATAAACCTTCGATGGCATTTTCTTTCAACCCAGATATAGCCTTGAAAGGTTTTCCTAAGATAACCCCGGGCAAGCCATTTTCCACAAACTCACTCATATCTTCCAATATCGTGAAATCTATCAAAAAAGTGTAGATCCCCACGAACACTTTCATATTACTAGCTGTTGGGAATTAAATATTCAAGAAGTTTAATATCGGGTTCTATTCAAAGAAATACTCTAAGTATGATTCTGCTGCTAGCGTTAACATTCTACTGCTGAGTGTTTCTGCTGCTAGTGTTATGTTTCTGCTACTAGTGTTATGATTCTGCTGCTAGCGTTAACATTGCTGCTGGTAAAGAACTTTCTACTGCTGAGTGGATATGTATGAAAAGATATTATGTGTATTAAAGTCAACAATATACGGTAGATAATATCTTTCCCCATGTGATCAGTCATAATGTTATATTCACAGAACAAGTTGTAAACATAGATACAAGTTGTATCTTAATGACTGACACTCTCAAAGCAAGTGTTCGATTAGACTTAACAATATTGTAAAGATCTTTCTTGTGTTATAAAAGAAAGATCTTAGACTAGATATATAAGTGACATAATAGTGTGTGAATTATTAAGAGCTTACAAAATAACTCTCAAGAACATAGAACATATATCACAAGTCGTAGAAAACATAAGATTCAAGGTCCTTGTAACCCTAGTGATAGTGAAGATCACTCGTATTATCTTGAATAATATTGAATCGTTTGGTGATAACATTGCATGTTCTTTGTTCTATATACACAAGCATAACTGTTCCATTTCCACAACACAAATAACCTTCTAAGTGTGATTAAGTAAATTCCGCGTACTTGATCATATTAACTCAACTTATCACATACACAAAAGCATCAAAGGTTTAACCACCTTATTAGTGTATCGATCATTTCCTATCAAGTGGTATCAGAGCAAGGTTGATATAGTTGATTTAGAAGACGAAGAAGAAGAAATGGATGTTGAATCTATTCAGACCAATGTTGCTGCAAAAATACCCATGCTCAAACAGAATGAGTTTGAGATGTGGAGGCTGAGGATAGAGCAATATTTCCAAGTGCAAGACTATGCACTTTGGGAAATCATTGAGGATGGAAACTCTTACCAGCCTACAACCATTTCATCAACAGTGGAAGGCAAAGTGGTGACAACTCTGCAGACAAAACCAACAACTGCAGAAGATAGAATAAAGAAGAAAAATGACTTAAAGGCAAGAAGCATGCTGATGATGACCATTCCCAATGATCAACTTCTAAACTTCAGCAAATTCAAAGATGCCAAGTCATTATTTGAAGCTATTATTGCCAGGTATGGTGGAAATGAAGCCACCAAGAAAACCCACAAGACACTGCTCAAGCAGCAGTTTGAAAACTTCTCCTCTACATACAATGAATCTCTTGACCATATGTTTAATAGGTTTCAGAATATTGTGAGCCAACTTGCTATTCTTGGGGTTGAAATACCTCAAGAAGATTTGAACTCAAAATTTCTGAGAAGCTTACCAGAAGAGTGGGCTATGCATGTTGTTTTCTGGAAGAATAAGCCAGACCTTGATACAATGGAGCTGATAGATTTGTATAGCAACTATAAAATTGTGGAGCAAGATTTGAAGAAGAATGGAGGTACTAGTTCTAATACTGGGAACATGGCTTTTATGTCAACTCCTAGTACCTCAAAATCAAGTGAAGAGGTAAAAGTTGTTGATGGTGTTGGTGCTGCTAGTTCATCAAGCAGTACCATGGGTATTTTAGATGAAAAGACTTGTTGTGCATTTCTTACAAGTCAAAATAATGGGTCCATGCTCACCTATGAAGACCTCCAAGAGATCAAAGATGATGATCTGGAGGAAATGGACCTAAAATGGCAAATTTCTCTTCTTAGCATGAGAGCCAAGAAGTTCTGTCAAAGGACGGGGAAGAAGCTCTTAATCAGCATTACTGATACTGCTGGTTTTGATAAGTCAAAGATAGAGTGCTATAACTGCCACATGATGGGTCACTTCTCAAGAGAATGTAGAAGGCCAAGGCAGCAGGATAGCAAGAACAAAGGTTTTGGAAGCACATCCAAAACAAGGGAGGTTTCTGAGCCAAACTCAAAGGCTATGGTAGCTATTGATGGGCTAGGTTTTGATTGGAGTTTCATGGCTGATGAAGAAGAAGACTCTTCACAGATGGGACTCATGGCTTTTTCTACTACTGAGGTACAATCTCATAAAGCTTGTTCAAATACTTGTACTACTCTTAAAGAATTACAAACTTTAATCAAACATTATGATGAACAAACGAAAGAGCTAGGCAAAACTCATCAAAACTACATTAATTATAGGTGTGGTTTAGAATCAACAGAAAAGCAGATCTTATACTACAAAGAAAATGAACTTGCTTTTTCTGATGACAAAGCTCTCCTAAGACAGGACATATTCTTTAAAGATGCTGAAATTAAGCTTTTAAGGGAGGCTTTTGATAGGGTCAAAAAGGAAAATGGAAACATTCACTTGACTACACAGACATTAGAACATGCTTCTAGAGGTGTGACCAACATGATAGAATGTCAAGTGATTAATAGAGCCAAGTCAGGGTTAGGATATAAGAGTGTCCCACCTCCATACAGAGGTATCCCTAAACCCCTAGGGATTGACCTAGAAAATTCAAGTGTCCCTAAATTTCAACAACCTGAGCTACAATATGGTGTACAACCAAAAACTAAGTTAGTTGTTGATGAACATAAGAAAGTAAGTAAAAGTTTAAGTAAAACTTTACTTCCTGAGGACAAGGTGTCCTCTGATAGAAGATCAGATACAATAGTCATTGAAGACTAGGTATCTGATGATGAAGAAGATGAACAGGTTATGTCTAAACCTGGAGTAGTTAAGAAAGCAGGAACAAGAGTTTCTAAAGTGATCAAAAAGGATACTATTAAGCCTATATCAAACATTAAACATGTTAGGCAACCAGTTAAATATTATGAACAATATAGATCCACTAGCAAGCCCAGAGGTAACCAAAGAAATTGGAATGGCCTCAAGTCTAACCAATTAGGTGATGACTTTTTCTTTTATAATAAAGCTTGTTACACATGTGGTAGTTTTGATCATCTTGCAGCTTTCTGTAACAAATGGGTATCTGGGTATGAAAACAATAGGGTGAATTTCAAAAGGCAAACTCCTCAAACTCACTTTCACTCTAAGTCTAAGAGAACAAAACCCAGAGCAGTTACCAAAGCAGTTTCTGCTGCTAGACCATTCATGACTGTTAACCCAAAACCAACAGTTAAGGCCTCAGCATGTTGGATTCTTAAATCCAATGTTGCATCAACTGTTCTTAAGAGATTAAATTTCATTGATGCAAGAGGCAGATCCAAGTCAGTAATGGCTTGGGTCCCCAAAAGAAACTAATACTTCTCATTTCTGTGCAGGAACATTCAATTGATAAACAAGAGGATCAAGGATACTCAGATAGTGGATGTTCAAGGCACATGACAGGCAACAAGTCTTATCTCTCAGATTTTCAATTAATAGATGGAGGCTATGTTACTTTTGGAGGAGGTGTTGGTGGCAAAATTTCCGGTAAAGGTACAATCAAAACTGGAAATTTAGATTTTGAAGATGTGTACTATGTACAAGAGCTAAATTATAATCTTTTTAGTGTCTCACAAATGTGTGACAAAAAGAACAAAGTTCTTTTCTGTGACACTGAATGTCTTGTACTTTCTCCTAATTTTAAGATGCCTGATGAAAGTCAAGTGCTTCTTAAAATTCCTAGAAAGGGCAATATGTACAGTGTAGACATGAAGAACATTGTTCATAAAAAGGATTTAACTTGTCTTGTTGCAAAGGCCACATTGGATGAATCATTGTTATGGCATAGGAGGCTTGGTCATATTAATTTCAAAACCATAAATCAGATTGTTAAGAATGGTTTGGTAAGAGGTTTACCTCAAAAACGATTTAAAAATGATCAAACATGCATTGCTTGTCTTAAAGGCAAACAACACAAAGCCACTTGTAAGCCCAAGCTTTTTAACTCTATCAATCAATCTTTGTTTATGCTTCATATGGACTTGTTTGGTCCTACAAATGTTAGAAGTGTGCAACATAAGAGATATTGTCTAGTTATTACTGATGACTATAGTAGATTTACATGGGTTTTCTTTTTAGCTACTAAGGATGAGACACCTAGCATCCTTAAGACTTTCATTACTGAGATAGAAAACCTAGTAGACAAAAGAGTAAAAGTCATTAGATGTGATAATGGGACAGAGTTCAAAAATAGAGTTATGGATGAATTCTGCAAAGAAAAGGGTATTAGGAGAGAATTTAGTGTTGCTAGAACTCCACAACAGAATGGAGTTGCTGAAAGGAAAAATAGAACACTAATAGAAGCTGCTAGAACTATGTTAGCTGATTCTAAGCTACCTATAACTTTTTGGGCTGAAGCAGTCAACACTGCTTGCTATGTTCAGAATAGAGTTTTGGTTGTTAAGCCTCACAATAAGACATCATACGAACTTTTTAGAGGTAGAACTTCTGCAATAGGATTTCTTAGACCTTTTGGATGTCATGTGACAATTCTCAATACCTTAGACCATCTTGGAAAATTTGATGGCAAAGCAGATGAAGGTTTCTTAGTTGGATATTCTCTCAATAGTAGAGCATTTAGAGTATACAACTTAAGAACTAAGAAATTAGAGGAAAACCTACATGTGGAATTTTTAGAGTATAAATCCAATGTAGTAGGTGAAGGTCCTAATTGGCTATTTGATCTAGATTCATTAACCCGTTCTATGAATTATGTGCCTGTTGTTGCAGAAACTAATGATTTTTCAGGTTCACAAACAACAAATGAGGCAGGGTTAGACCAGGAGACAAATCAAGATCATATATGGATACCAATAAGTGCCAGTGTGGCTTCAACTTCAACAAATGATGAATCTTCTTCTGATAAGCTAAAGAAGATGTTGAAAGTGAACACAAGGAAGATGGACCAAAGGAACAACAAAATATTTCTGCTGATGATAGTGCTGCTGAGACAGAGCATTCTACTGCTAGGCTAAATTTTTCTGCTGCTAGGCCAAATGATTCTACTACTGGCCCTTCAGACTCAAATGAAGCAGATTCCTCAGATAATGAGGTGGATTTAAGCAATATCACACCTAACTATCAAGTTCTTTCAACCCCACACATAAGGATTCATAAAGTCCACTCCCTAGAAAATGTAATTGGAGATGTACAATCAGGTGTGAAGACAAGACAACAACTGATGTCTTCAGACCAATAAGGGATTCTTGATGCCCTTTATGCTTCAAAGCAGCATGAGTTTTCAAACTCTTGCTTGTTTGTATGTTTTCTCTCACAAGATGAACCAAAGAACATTCTGAAAGCCTTAGATGATTCAAGCTGGGTAGAAGCTATGCAAGAGGAGCTTCTTCAGTTCAAGATTCAGAAGGTATGGGTGCTAGTTGATTTACCTAAGAATGCAAAGGTAATTGGCACTAGATGGGTTTTCAAAAATAAAAGAGATGAAAGGGGAATAGTGATTAGGAATAAGGCTAGATTAGTAGCCCAAGGGTACACACAATAGGAAGGTATAGACTATGATGAAGTTTTTGCTCCAGTAGCAAGACTTGAGGCAATTAGGCTTTTCTTAGCTAATGCTTCATTTTTAGGCTTCACAGTTTACCAAATGGATGTCAAGAGTGCATTTTTATATGGTACTATTGAAGAAGAGGTTTATGTCTCACAACCTCCAGGTTTCATTGATCCTGACCATCCAGACAAAGTGTACAGAGTTGTTAAGGCTCTTTATGGCCTTCATCAGGCACCTAGAGCATGGTATGAAACACTAGCTTCCTATTTAAAAGAAAATGGATTTCAAAGAGGAAAGATTGATCAGACACTTTGCATCAAACAGCACAAGAAGGATCTTCTGTTAGTGCAGGTGTATGTGGATGACATTATCTTTGGATCTACAAGGAAGGAGATGTGTTTGGAATTTGAGAAGCTTATGCATGATAAGTTTCAGATGAGTTCCATGGGGGAACTTACATTCTTTTTGGGTTTGCAAGTTAAACAGTCATATGAAGGCATATTTATTAGTCAAGATACATATGTTGCAGAGATACTAAGGAAGTTCAACTTTGCTGATTCAAAAATGGCAAGCACACCAATGGACTCTGAGAAGCCACTTCCAAAAGACTTAGATGGAGAAAATGTAGATGTACACACATACAGATCTATGATCGGATCTTTGATGTATCTTACATCATCAAGACCTGACATCATGTTCTCTGTTTGTGTTTGTGCAAGATTTCAAGTAACTCCAAAGGTTTCTCATTTAACAGCAGTCAAAAAAAATTTTAGATATCTTAAGGGTCAACCTAGGTTGGGACTATGGTATTCTAGAGTGTCACCTTTTGACTTATTAACATTTTCGGATAGTGATTATGCTGGTGCTAGCTTGGACAGAAAGTCAACAACTGGAGGATGTCAATTCCTTAGGTGTAGACTTATCTCATGGCAGTGTAAGAAGCAAACAACTATGGCTACTTCAACAACAGAAGCTGAATATGTAGCTGCTGCAAGTTGATGTGCTCAAGTCTTATGGCTTCAAAACCAACTTCTTGACTATGGGTACAATTTCATGAACACTGTTATTCATATTGATAATAGTAGTACTATTGATGCGTGGTTTTGCAACCTTACAACAGGTTTTACCTCTCGAGGGATCTCAAGAGGCTTACAACCCCACCAGGCAGTGTACCTGACCGATGTAGTATAGTGTAGTGGTAAGTACGGGGGATTGATCGTTCTCCACAGGGAATAGTGTTCGTTAGGTATGAAAAACTACTCTAATAGGTCTAAGGGTGAGAGAAGATTCTTTTTTTATGTTTTTATAATTTTATGAAAGCAAGTAAAATCTCGGGTTTGAAAGAGTGGGCGGAATTAGTTGCTAATCAACTAACCCAAATTACTACGAATGCAAATAACATAAAATAACAGAAAATGAAAATGTGGTAAAACTTATGTGGAGAGAAATGTGTTTACTTAGATTTCCTTACTCCCTAACTATCTTTTACCGGTTGATTAGTGTGCATTAATCGAGTGGATGACGGGTGTATTCTTTAATACCAATCATGGGGTGGCGTACGTACTTCCCCAACTCTACAAGCTCCTACTTCACTCCTATGTCGAGCCGGCTAGGAAGCTCCTAACATGGGATCACTAGAATTCGCTTGTGCATTAAATACAACCATAAAAACCTTAGTACGCATTGGTTCATGTTTCTTAAGACGTTCAAGCAAGTTACCGAATAGGAAGTTAGCCAGTTTTCTTAAGCCTAACATAGATGAACAATCATCCAATACAACTAATAACACACTAATAACCAATAATCAATAGCTAGGTTTCATTAGATCTAAGCAAACACAAGATAAATCTAGCCTAGCATGTTAAACAAAAGACAAGAACAAGATAGAATCAAACAACACATAGACATTTTGAATGATTAATTGATAACTTATCTTCAATGTAACATGGAAGATTTCAAGGCAAAAAGCCTTGAAAAAGCTGCTAAAATCGTCTTAGGGTTTTCACACACAAAGTTCCCCAATAAGTTCCACACTAATGACAAAAAATTGCAAAACTATATATAGACTTTCAGATCTGACGGCGTCACGTTATGGAGTGTGACGCCGTCACCTCGCCGCTTTTAGGGTTCCCGGATGGCCTTCTTGACGCCGTCCCTCTTTAGCTCTCCAAAACCCGTTCTGGCTTATCAAGGCTTGACGCCGTCAGACTTAGGGGTGACGCCTTCCCTCTTTAAATTAAGCCGTGACGACCTTGATCACATTAAAGCGTGACGCTGTCAGAATTCCATGCAAATTTCTCTGGCTTATCATGAGTAATTTTCACATCCACCTTTTTCTTGCCAAGCCATGACGCCGTCTAGACTAACATCTGACGCCGTCAAAGGTAACTTTTAGCACAATTTTGAGACTTTGTCATTTTCTTCACTTTTATGCTCCAAAAATGTCCAAAATGCTTCCTTTTCCAGATTTCTCCTCAAAAGTACCTAAAATGACAAAAGGAACGATTTAGGGCAATATTTGATCAAATAAATACGATTTAGGGCTTAAATGACCCCTTAAAAGCGGTACACTTTTCGCTTCATCAAATACCCTTACACTTGAGATTTGCTTGTCCTCAAGCAAATGCGCTTTTATTCTAATCAAAATACAAGTTAGGGGTCATTTAATGCTAACATAAAAGTAATTGCAACAATTAGTCGTTCCACCTTAATCATAATAAGCACGGAGATCACAAACTAGCACCTCACAAGTAGTGTTTAGATACTCACATCTCTCAAGTGTCATCAAAATAAATCTCATAAATGAAAACGGATAATATCTCTCACTACCTGTCATAGCAAATAGATTACCATAGGCTTGGGAAAGGATCGAAAACCTCCTCCACTAGGCGTAAGCACCTAAGATAAACTATCAAAGAGGGCTTTTAAATGGGTTATAACGTTAGGTGTAGGGAAAAGGAAAACACGGTTTTGTTGGATAAAGGATATTTTACTGGTGGCGAGTTAAAGATCTTGATCAATTACATGTACTATACAATGTTGCTAAGCCAAGACTCGACTCGATTTAAACTATAACAAAATAACAAAAACATAAAATAAACATAAAATGAAACGGGATGGTAGTCCGTATGTTTTTTCTATTTTTCTTTTTCTCATTTTTTTTTCTTGATTTTTCGATTTTTTTTTTTTTTTTTTTTTTTTTTTTTTTTTTTTTTTTTTTGCATACACTCTTGCCCTACCATCCAAAATAATACATCATAGGGGCGTTGCATCCCCTTACACTTGAACTTTTACATAACTTTACAAATAACTATTCTAATGACTCGAATTAAGATAATTGAAAAACTTGGAGTACTTTTAAAATATTTAGCACATATGGGGGTAATAAATGATGTTCTTCCGCATTACTCCATTACACTAGTACTTTACCCATGAGTCCCAATCGTCCCAAAACAATATGTACAAGGATATGACTCGACTTAGCAACCATGTAATCAACTAGATAATTAACTTGGGTTTAAACAAATGTTGTCACAATAATGCACTAAAAATGAGTGCATACAAGGTAGGCTAAGGCGATTTGGGTGTACATTTAAGTGGGGTGTAACAAATTCTTCCTTTAAGTAAAATGCTTAAAGGTCGAAACGAAAAGATAGGCTCTGAGGGGTGTACTAGGGGTATCGTGTACTAAAAATGAGTACAACGCAAAGGGTGTGGGAGAATTACTTGACCAATGTAGCCAACGTAATTATAACAAAATCACAGGTGTAAAACAATGGGTTAATCCTAATGCCTCTTATCATGTAGTAAATCTAACTACACGAATGTAGTCTCACTTGTGGCCTCGGAATGGTCCTAACGCAAGTTCTAGAATTTAAGTGCTACCGGTACACACATCATAGCATAAATGCTTTTCCTACCAATTCTAGGGGCGAACCTCACATATTTGGGGTGGAAAAAAAATTTTAGTGGTACGGTTTTTGTGCTAGTCATATAACTCCTATCCGTGAGACGCTCATTAAGATCAAAGTTTCACTCCTAAATGTTGTAAAAAATTTTAAATTTGGCACTAAAATTGCCCTAACAGGTATTTCTCTCAGTTTTATTACACATCTACCATTAAACAAACAAAAATTAAGCGTAATAGCATTCTCTAATCGTACTTTTACCCCCCCCCCCTTACACTTAAGATGAACATTGTCCCCAATGTTCAAATAACAAGATGTAAAAGCATAAAGTAAAAGAATGAAATCAAATACTCCCCTGATTCGCTTGGTGGATAATGAAGTAACATGGTTAGATCTTCTTCCAAGAGAATGTAGAAGCTCCATGACTAATGCATCGCCATAAGCTTGATCCAACAAACATTTCCTTGTCCAAAATAACCTGTTAAACCTGAGAAAACAAACACGAAAACCTGCATAACATCGGCGGGATAAAATCTATATATAAGGATATAATGCTTGTGGAATGATAATTTTGCAGATTCCTGGAGATTATAAGTTAGAAATTTAATAAAAACTTTTTATGAAAACAAAACTTTCAAAAATTTTCAGAAAATTAAATCTGACGCCGTCAGGTTGTAGATCCTGACGCCGTCAGAAATAATCTGACAGAATTCTCATGTTATGTTTCCGGAAAAATTTTGGAAAAACCTATACCTTACTTCCTGGAATTCCTGCAAAACATCATTATGACTCGATACAAGCATTTGACTCAAACAAATACTAATATGTATGTTCATTTATTATTATTATGATTCATGTTTATTTATGTTCTAATAAACCGATTTGGATTTCCCTTACACTTAACTTTTGCAAAATACCTTTATATGTAGTTAAGACGAAGTTAAAAACAAGATAAAGCATTTTCACAAATTAATTTTGAACATGAATCAATAATAATAAAATTTAAACATACATACGGAAACAAATAAAATCAAACAAACAAATAAATAAATAAACAAACAACTAAGGCTTGCATGCAATAAAGAAAATCAATGTCGCAAATGTTTAAAGGCCAACAGAGGCCTTATCCTAAACTATTACAGACCCAATTGTTCTAAATCATACAACCAAAAATTAAATTGTTCAAATATCATAACATCAAAACAAATCATCACTGGGGTGGGGGACCTTGGCGATAGTCGTAGCCAGGAGGGAGGTGCCCGTAGTACCCGTATGGTGGGTAATCCTGCTCACGTCCCGGGAAAGGGTCAATCTGCAGGTGTGGGTCCAACTGATCACGTGTGGATAGATGCTGCATCTGACGAACAGTGTGATCATACATCCAGTCAAACCTCTCGTCCACCCGGGTCCTCCAAGTATCAACCTGGCCCATCCATGCCCCCTGATGAGCCTGCCAATCCCCCCTGCTCATGTGCTGGTAGTAATCTGCTGTACCAGCCTCATAACCCCCATGCTGCTGCTGCGGCTGCTCCTCCTCCTCATCATCCTCATCACCAGCATCCTCATCACCGCCTGGATGATACCACATAAAGGTCCCATCATGCATCTCCATAACCACCTCCATCTGCTTCAGGGACCTCACCTTCACCGTCCTGCATGCATCACCACTCAAATACCTCATGACCTCGGGCCTGAGGACTCCATAAGATCGGGCCAGCCGGGTGATAAACATCCCACCATAAATCCTGTCTCCTTCCCTTTCCCCAACTCCACCATGCAGAAAGCTAGCAACCCAAAATGGGATGTTGCAGTAAACCTCATTTGAGCAAATGGTGTACAAGTAGAAGAGGTCTGAAGCAGTGACACGGTGGTGAGAGCTGTGGCGCCCTGTCAAGCTGTAGGTGAGACACCTATGGGTCAACCTAATCCTAGGCTCCCTGATCTGAGATGCCACAGTAGTCGAGGTGTACACCCCATCCCCAATAGTAGGCCAAAACATGGAACATCTAAAATCATTCCTCATCGACTCCCCATGCAACAACCTATTCATGAACCCCACCTGAGTGGTTTCATGCTGACTATACAACCCAAGTCTCCACCCAAACTCAGTAACCGAGCACGTCCTAAGCTCTCCCCCCAGCCTGAAATAGATGGTGGTCCTGCCCACATCGGTCCTTGCCTCAGCCATGTCAAAGTGAAAAGTGGCAAAGAATTCACGTACCAACTCTTCATATACCGGCTCTTGAATCCTAAACAGTCTTTCCCACTGAGGGCCGGTAAATTCATCCGTCTGAAAGCTTTGGAGAAAGGTTTGCTCAAGACCTTCCCTCCTCAGAAAGCTCCAATCTACAATAGCTCCATTTTCAACTTTATGCTGCAGCAACTGGGTGTATTTAGTTGTGGCGGCATCATTATCAAAGACACCCCAACTGAGGACCGTGTCCCCAAAGTTCTCTTGTTGAGATCTGGAAGAACTCCCTCGGCTAGGTCTTTGACGCTTACTCATTATCTGGAACAAAGCAGGGAGGAACAAAAGTGTTAATATGTGAATTAAAGATTTGGTGGAGCATCAGACAGGTCTGACGCCGTCACCCTTTGCTAGGTGACGCCGTCAGGTTCGACCAAATTCAAATCCGAAATTACGAGGGAAAAATCAATATTCAAACTTTAAGCTTATAAACCAAACGCCCCTTTTTACAGCAAAATGGGTGATTGGATCATAGGTTATGGTTCAAATTCGTGGCCTCCCCATTAGTGAATAGACCCAATTGATTGCCAATCATCAAATGCTTTAATTATTGCTAAATAACACTAATTAAAGGACATTATGAGTTCTAAGCATGAATCAATCCTAGGGTTTCATGAGTTGGGGATTTTCGAAATTTACGAATCCTATGAGTAATTAAAGCGAAAAGAATGAATAAGAATTACTTACCACGTGGAGATTGATAGCGAAAGTCGGTGAATTTGATCTTGAGAAATTCGGAGGTGAAAATTCGTGGGTGGGGTTGGAGTGGATATGGTTTGTGGGGTTTGTGATGAAAGTGATGGAATTAAAGTTGTTATTGCTGTGCAGACGGGGTGACGGCGTCACGTTCAAATCCTGACGCCGTCAGGACAGCGTATTTTACTACTTTGTGCCAGTTTACAAAAGAGCCCCTTGTACTTTAAGGGAGCAGCTAGTCAGGGTCAATAACCCTGATAGCTAGTCTCGTTAACAAGTTCCTCCTGGGTCAAATGTTTTGTTACTGTCACGGGATGTAGTAAAATGTTGGAAAGGGCCGATTGACGTCTCATTCAGGTTCCAATTTCCATCACGGCAGGTATGCAGGGAGTGAGAGGAACTTTTCTAGGAGGTTTTCGAAATGAGGGTGTGTTTTAATTGAGTACTTCTCACACCTGGCTTAAAGCCAAAAGATCGTTTCCTAGCTTCATGAAAGTTAGGGAGCGTGGCAACCATACTTCCCACGAAAATGCCATGATCTTGAGAATTCTCTTTCTCGCGAGGGGGTCCAAATGGAAAAAAAGGTTGTAACTGTGAAGGCTTAGGGGGAGGGGTTTCATCATCACTCCATTCGTTGTATGGTTTAATAGGGACCGGGAGTTCAAAGATCTTCTCGATCTTTTTGTGTGAAGCTTTCTCCCTAATTTTCTCTTTTATTCTCAAGATGAATTTTTCTGCTAGCTCCATGAACATATCTTGGGTGTTTTTCAAGTGAGTTTCTAATTCCTGGATCCGTCTCTCTTGGTTGTTCACGAAAGTTAGCATTATCCCTTCAAATTCATCTTGTCGCGAGAATTGATGAAACGTATGTCTACCAATTGTGTTTACACACTCATCGGGATTTTCATCAGCCGTAGGTGTCTCGGCTTTCATTAATTTCTCAACCTGCCTTTTTATGTTTTCGAACAGCTGTTCTTGGGTTGCTCTCATGCAATTTAGAGTCCCTTCTTCTGAGAACGTTGAGTCATTCCATTCTTCTTCTTCGTACTGTGCTAAGTCCTCGATGACTTCCCAGCACTTATCGACACTGAGCCTGCTCAGCCTCCCATTGGCAGTGTAATCTATGGTTCTTCTAGTTTGATGGTTTACGCCATCATAAAATCGTTGGATTTGTAGCCAAGGATCCATGCCATGGTGAGGGACTTTTCGGAGTAAGTCCTTGAATCGAGTCCATGCCTCGTAGAGGGTTTCGCCTTGACGTTGTTGGAACATCAAGATATCATTCCTTAGCTTGGTAGTTCTTCCCGGTGGGAAAAACTGAGCAAGGAAACGAGTGGTGAGATCATCCCAAGAGGTGATGGATCCTGCGGGTTGACGCTCTAGCCATTGACTAGCTTGGTCCCGCAAAGAGAATTGAAAGAGACATAATCGGGTCGTCTCTCGAGTGGCAACATCAAGGTCTATAGAATCAACAATTTTGAGAAAGTCCTTGAGATGTTGATTAGGATCTTCAGAACGAAGTCCATGGAATGCGCATCCGCTTTGCACCAACCGGATGGTGTCGGATCGCAAGGGAGTGACATTGGCTCCTTGAGTGAGCTCAATGGTGTTTCGATAGCCATGGTGGCTAGGACGGGAGTACTCTCCTAAAGTACGGGCTCTAGGAGGTGGTGGTGGTTGTTGTGGTGGTGGGTTGTTGGGATTAAGGATATTACCATTTTCCATGATGTCGAATGGTAATGGTTACGAACAAAGAAATGAAGAAAATAGATAGACTAAAGAAAACCTAGAAAAATAAAATAAAAATCTCACTAGAAAGGAATCTAGTGAGTAGACCTATAAAATAAAAATTCAACCTAAACAATAACTATTCCCCGGCAGCGGCGCCAAAAACTTGATGCGTGGTTTTGCAACCTTACAACAGGTTTTACCTCTCGAGGGATCTCAAGAGGCTTACAACCCCACCAGGCAGTGTACCTGACCGATGTAGTATAGTGTAGTGGTAAGTACGGGGGATTGATCGTTCTCCACAGGGAATAGTGTTCGTTAGGTATGAAAAACTACTCTAATAGGTCTAAGGGTGAGAGAAGATTCTTTTTTTATGTTTTTATAATTTTATGAAAGCAAGTAAAATCTCGGGTTTGAAAGAGTGGGCGGAATTAGTTGCTAATCAACTAACCCAAATTACTACGAATGCAAATAACATAAAATAACAGAAAATGAAAATGTGGTAAAACTTATGTGGAGAGAAATGTGTTTACTTAGATTTCCTTACTCCCTAACTATCTTTTACCGGTTGATTAGTGTGCATTAATCGCGTGGATGACGGGTGTATTCCTTAATACCAATCGTGGGGTGGCGTACGTACTTCCCCAACTCTACAAGCTCCTACTTCACTCCTATGTCGAGCCGGCTAGGAAGCTCCTAACATAGGATCACTAGAATTCGCTTGTGCATTAAATACAACCATAAAAACCTTAGTACGCATTGGTTCATGTTTCTTAAGACGTTCAAGCAAGTTACCGAATAGGAAGTTAGCCAGTTTTCTTAAGCCTAACATAGATGAACAATCATCCAATACAACTAATAACACACTAATAACCAATAATCAATAGCTAGGTTTCATTAGATCTAAGCAAACACAAGATAAATCTAGCCTAGCATGTTAAACAAAAGACAAGAACAAGATAGAATCAAACAACACATAGACATATTGAATGATTAATTGATAACTTATCTTCAATGTAACATGGAAGATTTCAAGGCAAAAAGCCTTGAAAAAGCTGCTAAAATCGTCTTAGGGTTTTCACACACAAAGTTCCCCAATAAGTTCCACACTAATGACAAAAAATTGCAAAACTATATATAGACTTTCAGATCTGACGGCGTCACGTTATGGAGTGTGACGCCGTCACCTCGCCGCTTTTAGGGTTCCCGGATGGCCTTCTTGACGCCGTCCCTCTTTAGCTCTCCAAAACCGTTCTGGCTTATCAAGGCTTAACGCCGTCAGACTTAGGGGTGACGCCATCCCTCTTTAAATTAAGCCGTGACGACCTTGATCACATTAAAGCGTGACGCCGTCAGAATTCCATGCAAATTTCTCTGGCTTATCATGAGTAATTTTCACATCCACCTTTTTCTTGCCAAGCCATGACGCCGTCTAGACTAACATCTGACGCCGTCAAAGGTAACTTTTAGCACAATTTTGAGACTTTGTCGTTTTCTTCACTTTTATGCTCCAAAAATGTCCAAAATGCTTCCTTTTCCAGATTTCTCCTCAAAAGTACCTAAAATGACAAAAGGAACGATTTAGGGCAATATTTGATCAAATAAATACGATTTAGGGCTTAAATGACCCCTTAAAAGCGGTACACTTTTCGCTTCATCAACTATTTGTATTATTAAAAATCCAGTGCAACATTCTAAAACAAAACACATTGAAATTAGACATCACTTTATAAGGGACTGCAATGAGAAAAGATTAATTCAAGTTCTTAAAATTGCTTCAGAATTCAACTTTGCAGATCTGCTAACCAAAGCTTTTGATGTTGGAAGGTTTCAGTACTTGGTAGCAAGTATTGGAATGCTTAATCTTTAAATTTTTTTCAATCTAATGTGTTTTTGTAAATAAATTTTTGTTTGTGCTGCTGGCTTTAAAAGATACTACTGCTATTACAAAAGTTTGTGCTGCTAGTACAAATTTAAATTGTGTTATTCATACAGTTAGTCCTATGATTATTCTAATACAAGACAAGTACTTTGTACATTGTTCTTTTGGTTTTAGACTAACAATTTCAGGTATGAACATGTGAACACAAAGGATGTGACCGGATCTACACACACTCCTTGTGTTAGATGTGATACGAAGAATTATACTTAGTCTAGCACGCGGAATTTACTAGCTAGCACTTAGAAGACCTTATGTGTTTTGTATGATTTGAATGAAACAAAGAACACAGAATAATAACTTCCAACGATTCAATATTATTAGAAAATAATACGAGTGATCTCCTATCACTAGGGTTTACAACCTTGAATCTCTATAATACGTATGAACTCACACCTCTGTATGTTAACCTAGGCAATTCTTTTATAGACTAAGGATTCCTTTACAAGATAACTATCAATCTAATTCTATACGATATATACAATATCTTTTCCATAATTATCTACTTTACATAAATCATAAACCGTCTTAACTTCTTCACTCAGCAGTCTTAACTGCTCATGTCTTCAACACTCTTCAGCAGTCTTAACTTCAATCTTCAACAGTCCTAACTGTTACCTCCAACAGTCTTAACTGCTTAAGCTTAATTCCTAACAATCCTCCCCTAAACTTATGATTACTTCCCAAATCACTAAGTTTCTTCAAATTAAGCTTCTTCTTCTTAATGCTGAAAATTCTTTCAAATACCCATCAAGCAAATCTCTTAGATCTAGCTTTTACTTCTTGTGCAAGGTTGAACATCTTCGTTACCAGCATATCAGCCATCTCAGATTCTTCATTAGCTTCTAGTTTAGCAAATGCCAGCATTGTCAAAACACCTGGTCTGAGTGGATAATATTTTTCAACCAGCATATATATCTCTATTCCATCCTTTGTAGATACTATGTGTACTCCACATGTTCCAAATAACTTCCAAGAGATATCCTTGACTTGAGCTTGAAATCTCCATATCGATTCTCCACCATCTGGTTCATATATTCTCTTCAATTGAACCCATAGTTCTTTGTTTTTATCTTCAACTGGATCAATATCTCTGAATTTTTCTTTCACTAAGCTCCAAAGCTGATTTAGATCTTCTCTATCAAAGCCTTTGAGTAAATCTTCAAACAACTTATATCTTTCAGAAATATCTCTAAGTCTGATAATTTTCCATCCCTTCATTCTTCCATCAGTAAACACTTCCCAGTCAATAATTGGATGCTTTACCTGCAAAGGTTTAATATAAGAAGACTCTGGAATAATCACCATCATGCTTCTGATCTTCTCATTAGTTAATCCTTCTTCATCAGACTTTTGTTTCTTAGCAACTTCTGATTCCATAGATTCTGCTTCCCTCTTCTTACCTGTTTTGAAACTTCTTCTTGGAGAATTCAAAATAGCATAAGTTTCACAGAATTCTTTTTCAATTATAGCATAAGACTTTCCCTTGAAATCTTTCATTGAGTAATTTGTTGAGTTCTTTAGATAATGCTTCATATCCTCAACAAGTTCCTTCTTTGTTGGTAATTTTGTCTTGTACCCTGACTTCTGTCTTTCTCTTATTCTATGAATCAGATCATCCCATGTTACAACTCCATTCTTCTTAAGTATAAATTCCTTAAGCTCCTCTGTCTTTTCTTCTTCATTCAATTCTTTATCTTTAAGAACCATTGAAGCTTGTGCTCTAACAATCACATCAGAATCCAGAAAATATTGTAACTGTTCATTGAATTCTTCTTGATCTACTTCATTTGATCTTTTTCTTTCCATGAATTCAGCTATATTTCTTATATCATCAGCAGCCATCTTCCTTGCAAATTCTTCATCATGAGCAATCTGAGCTTGTTTTTCTTCCTCTCCAGCCAAATCTTCTTCTACTAATTGCCTTGCAACCTCTGCATCATGATCAATCTGTTCTTGAGTTTTTGGTTTCAACCTTTTAAGCCTTTCAAGTTCTTGAACAGCAACCACTTCTTCAGATGTCATAGGTTTCTTCCCTTTATCTGCTCTTCTCCTTTCATATTCTTGTTCAGCAGAAGTTTCTTCAGTTGGAACTGCTTGTTGTTCTTTCTCAGCAGTTTGAACTGTCTCTTGCTCTGTCTCAGCAGTTTGAACTGCTTCTTCATTTGGAACTGCTTGATGTGTCTCAGCTGTTTCTTCATGAACATGACAAGAACCTGAACCAATATCAAAACCTTCTTCTTGTTCAGAATCTTCTTCATACCTCCCCTGAGATCCTGAT
Organism: Artemisia tridentata subsp. tridentata; assembly: GCA_021014915.2. Classification (NCBI taxonomy): domain Eukaryota; kingdom Viridiplantae; phylum Streptophyta; class Magnoliopsida; order Asterales; family Asteraceae; genus Artemisia; species Artemisia tridentata. The sequence goes on from CP139507.1 coordinate 86,511,258, forward strand.
CTATCCTTATCTTCAAATTTCCTCTTTTTACCAAATTTCCTCCCCTGTTTGGAAGAATTTTCATCATCCCCGTCTGAACCATCTGAATCATCATCATCAGAATCATCATCCAATACCACTCTTTCCCTTTTCTTTTTCAACTGTTCTTCAAGCTTCTTCACCCGTTTTGTTAACTTTGTATAGACTTTGGCAAAAGTCTCCTTGTGAGCTTTGAATTCCTCCTTGGTTTGCTTTAGCTCCTTCTCCAAAGTATCAACCTTGTTAACTAACTTGGTACATAAAGCCGTCAATTCAGTTTGTGAAGAACTACCCTTATCACTTCTAGCTGTGTTACCTGCTATGAGAGGTGAATCTTTGGGCAAGGATTCAGTCACAACCCTAGTTAGACTAGGTTTAGACCTTCTCCTATAAGTGATAGGTGATTGTTGGGTTATTTCAAATACTTGAGTGGATGTGTGATGGGGATCAATTGGAACTGCTGAACCTTCACCCAACTCAGCTTGAATCATTTGAGGAAACAATGGAACTGGTTCCCCTTCAAAAAGTCTACTAGCCATAGCCATATTTTGAAAAACCTTTGATTGTAGACTAGGCGTAGCAAAAATTTCAGTTGGTTGTGTAAGCAGGTTTTTCTTTTTATTTAAAATTGTTTGAACAAACCTGGGATACATTAAAAACTTTGTTTTGCTATCAACATTTGATGCCATACCCTCAAAAATATATTTTGAAAAGTTAAAAACTCTATTTGTAGACAAGCAAATGAGAGCAATAGCAATATTGCTACTGAACTGTTCCAAAGCAGTCTTTTTATTGCTTAAACAACACAGAAGAGTATGTATCAAAAATCTCCATTGGGGTGAAAAACATGCTTTTTGAAAAGTCAATTTATGTTCAGATGTATTATACCCCATTTTTGTAAGTTCTTCCCAAATTTCAGTATTTAGCATAGTGTGGATACCATCTGAGTCATTTAATTTAAGATGTCTCCTAAGTATAGACTCGGTAACAACAAATTTAATGCCATCTACTTTAGTATGAATTTCTAAGTTTCCATCATCACTTGTCAAGATAGATGAATTCTGCCAGAACTGTGTGATGTGCGAAACCTAAAGAGTAGGAGAAACAGTTAGAGCATACCTTATGTGAGAGTGGTTGAGAAAGTCCACAATCTCATAAAATTTTGGCCCATCTCCTTGCTCTGTTTTCACTAAAAACGCAACCTGGTTGTGACGCTTAACAAACTTCAAAACATCCATTCTTAGCAGTAAATATAAGTTAACAGTCGTGAATAGTAATAATTTTGAGTGAAAAGATAGAAGATGAAAGCAATATTGAGAGTTTATGGAGAGAGTTGTAGGGTTTCAAGTTGACCGACTTAAGGAATATGGTAACTATTTATTTTAGTATAATAATATAATAAAATAAAAGTTAAAATATCTATAAGAGGATCCCTCGAAATCCGTAATTCATCCAGTAAAAATCGTAACAAACCGCCAACGGCTAGTTTTTACCCCCAAAATTAATTACCGACACGTCAGTCATAACGGCTAGTTGAACCGTACCAATATTTTGTACTAACCATCCCAACTGTTGGAAAAATTTTATTGAGCCATACCAATATTTTGAAATAAAATTTTAAAATACCATGGCTCAAACATAGTTTTTAGCAAACTATCAACTATCAACGGATTTGATATGTCTTTACCAATAGCCGTTTGCTTTGGACTAGCCAACTCTTCACATTTAGATATGGTGAGCTGATAACCATACAATTTTTGGTAAATTGTCAACCATAAATGGATTTGATTAGTCTTTACCAGAAACCGTTTGCTCTGGACTAGTTGGTTCTTATGTGGATAAGACATGGTGAACCAATTACCATTTGTTGTATGCAAGGATCACATACTAATCTTTAGAACACCATTTAGTCCAAAATATCAAGCATTCATAATCCCTTGGTGTTTTCTCTCCAATCCTGCAATTGTTAGTCCAAAAACAAAGAAACAAAATACAAGCATATGACTAACAATGCACATATCAAGAAAAATTAATTTTCTTGTGAAACCCAAGCCAAAACAGACTTAGGCTTTCCTCTAGCATCAACATAATTTATTCTTTTCAAAACAGTCTTAGCACCATTGGGTTGAATTGGTCTCCATACCCAACATGCTAAAGCATTCACTCCATTACTCATGTTTCCCTTAGCAGTGTTTTTATTCACACCAGTACCAATTACCCTGCTAGCAGTTGGAACTGCTGGCTTGGCAGTTGTTACCTTAGGTTTCCAAACTTGGTTTTTCACCACTGCTTTCTCATAAAAAGTTCTTTTACCAGTTGTGTATGATGGTTTAAAAACATTTATTGGATTTTGAACTGGTGGCCTTGGGTGAATTGGTCTTATAGGTCTGACAGTTTGAACTGCTGGTCTAGCAGTTGGAACTGCTCTAGGTCCAGACCTTAAAAGAACTGATCTAGGTATCATCTTCTCATTCCTAAGAAAAGATTGAGGTCTTGCAATGCTCAATCTATGATTTGTATATCCAGATACCCATTTATCACAATACTCTGCAAGATGATCAAAACTACCACATGAGTAACAAGCTTTCCTATAGCAAACAAAATCCTTTCCTAATTGGTGGGATTTGAGGTCATTCCAATTCCTCTGGTTACCTCTTGGCTTATTTGTGGTCCTATACATCTCTACATACCTAACTGTTGGTCTAAAAGGTTTGGCATTTGAACTAGGCCTAACAGTCTCAGGTTTAACCATCTTTGGAACTTTTGGTTCCTCCACTTTAGCACTAACAGGCTTAACCACATCCTGATCATTCTCATCATCAGAAGTCCATTCCTCAATGGTTGGAGCATCTGAGTCCTTAGGTGAGGACCTATCAGAAGACACCTTGTCCTCAGATAGTGACTTATCACTTGCACTTACAAACACAGGTTTATCAACTACATCCTTCTTAGGTTGAGGACCATAATTTAGCACAGGTAATTGAAATTCAGGGAGTCCTGTATGTTCTAAGTCTATACCTTTGGGTGATGGAATTCCTCTATAAGGAGGTGGAACTGACTTATATCCTAGGCCTGACTTAGCTTTATTTTGGATCTGACTCTCAATTATCTTTTGAACACCTTTTGATGTGTATTCTAGTGTGTCTACACTCATCTGAATGTTCTCCTTAGCCTTCTTAACCTGTTCTAGCTCATGTTTTAAAACAGTGATCTCATTCTCTCTAAACATTAAGTCTCTTTTAACAATAATCATATCATCAGAAAACTTAGACTCATTGTTTTGATAATGAACAATTTTCTCTTCTAACACAGCTAAAGCTCTCTTATGATTTGCTAAGCTAAAAGCAGTTTCTTTTAATTCTTTCCACTGACTCTCATATCTTGTTTTAAGTGTTTCTAGTTCTTTTAAAGCTTCACAAGATTTAGAACATTTTGGAACTTGTACCTCAGAATCAGAAAATGCCATGAGAGCAACCTCTGTAGATGCTTCTGCTTCCTCCTCTGCAATATAGCTCCAGTCAAATCCTAAGCCATCAATAGCAACCATGGATTTCGAGCTTGAATCAGTAACCTCCACAACTCTTGACTTGTTTCCATATGCTCTACTCTTTCCATCTTGTTGACTTGGCAATCTGCACTCCCTTGAGTAATGACCTTTCTTGTGGCAGTTGTAGCACTCAATCTTGGACTTGTCATACCCTGTAACATCATTACTGTTTATGACAATCTTCTTGCCAGTCTTCTTAAAAAATCTCCTAGCTCTCAAACTGAGAAGAGAGAGCTGCCACTTAATATCCATCTCTTCAATGTCATCTTCATCAATCTCTTGAAGATCTGAATGAGTCAACATACTTTCATTGTGCTGAGTAGTCAGGAAAGCACAATAAATATCATCATTCAAAAGTCCACTAGTACTGCTTGAGGTGCTAGCAGTACCAAGATTTGCACTAGCAGTTCCAACTGCTCCACTAACTTGGACTTCTTCATCAGGACTTGATGAACTGAGAGTTGATACAAAGGCCAAATTCCCTGAGCTTGAGCTTGAACTTGATCCAGCAGACTTCTTAATCTCATGTTCAACTATCTTGAAGTTGCTATATAGATCCATTAAGCTCATGGAATCTATATCAGGCTTGTTTTTCCATACTACCACATGCATAGCCCATTCAGAAGGTAGACTTCTCAGAAACTTTGAGTTGAGATCTTCCTGAGGCATCTCAATCCCTAAAACAGCCAATTGACTCACCAACTTTTGAAGCCTATTGAACATATGATCCAACGACTCATTGCTTGTTGCAGTAAAGTTCTCAAACTGATGCTTGAGAAGGGTCTTCTGGGTTTTCTTGGTGGCTTCATTCCTACCATATCTTGCAACAATAGCTTCAAAAAGAGATTTAGCACACTTGAACTTACTAAAATTCAGCAACTGATCATTGGGAATAGTCATCAGAAGCAAACTTCTAGCCTTAACATCATTCTTGTATCTTGCCTTCTCTTCATTAGTGGTTGGCTTTGTCTGCACTGTAATCTCAGATTTACCATCAACAACAGTTGTTGTTTCTACTGGGGTAAAAGAGTTTCCATCTTCAATGATCTCCCATAGTGCATAGTCTTGCACTTGGAAAAACTGCTCAATACGAAGTCTCCACATGTCGAACTCATTAGGTTTAAGCATAGGAAGCTTAGCAGCAATGTTGGTTGTGGATGGTGTTGTTTCCATGTCCATCTTTGTTCTTCTCGGATCTTCTAAATCTATGTATCAGCAACCTGGCTCTGATACCACTTGACTGGATCTACACACACTCCCTGTGTTAGATGTGATACGAAGAATTATACTTAGTCTAGCACGCGGAATTTACTAGCTAGCACTTAGAAGACCTTATGTGTTTTGTATGATTTGAATGAAACAAAGAACACAGAATAATAACTTCCAACGATTCAATATTATTAGAAAATAATACGAGTGATCTCCTATCACTAGGGTTTACAACCTTGAATCTCTATAATACGTATGAACTCACACCTCTGTATGTTAACCTAGGCAATCCTTTTATAGACTAAGGATTCCTTTACAAGATAACTATTAATCTAATTCTATACGATATACACAATATCTTTTCCATAATTATCTACATTATATAAATCATAAACCGTCTTAACTTCTTCACTCAGCAGTCTTAACTGCTCATGTCTTCAACACTCTTCAGCAGTCTTAACTTCAATCTTCAACAGTCCTAACTGTTACCTCCAACAGTCTTAACTACTTAAGCTTAATTCCTAACAGGATGTTTCAAGTGAAATGGAAACAGCAGAATGAAAATATTAGTTGCTGTCATAATAGGTTAATGATAGAAAAAGTTTAGGAATTTCAAACCTCCTTAAAACTTCTTTCTTGAAGCTTGATTATGATATTTCACATTGAATTGATGACTTAGTTGCTCAGATAGTAACTGATGCAACTCACTTTCTATCATTTTATACTTTTAAAGTATAATGAGCAAGTCTAAGGACATCTGATAGAAAGAACAGCTAGTAAAAGTGAATCTAACACTTGTGTTAGAGGCAACAATTACTATGAGCTGGAAACCCTGTCAAGAAAGCCTTCTGAATAGGTTTATCTTTACACAGGCAGTTATTTATAACTGAAAACATTGGTTCTCACACAACCAGAGGTTGCTTTAAACCGAAATTTTGATTAAGTGTCTGTTATACACTTAATCCCTTCAAAATGGTTGAAAGCAGTATGGTTTTTCATAATAAAATCAAGTACATACTGCAAAGGCAAAAGTTTCTTAAATGGATTTTCAAAGAGACTCACAAAAACCATCAAATGGTGGACCATGAGTCAAATGCCCCATGAATTATCTCTCATAGGAGTTAACACACCTAGAAGTAATGAGGGCAGCAACTTAAACTCTTAAGGAATTGATGGCTACATGTACAACATTGTCTGATAACATGTTCTGATGGATAGCTCAGATAATGAAAAGAAATATTTTGGTACATAGTGAGAGATCTTCCAAACAGGGGAGGATAAAATGTTATTTACATCTCAAGGGAGGTAATATCTCAGGAGAGTAAATAAATCCCAAAGAAGGAAGATTAACCAATGAAAGGGAGGAAAAGATAAGAGCATACAAGATGATGACATGGAGGTTGAAAATGACAAGAACAGAGCTTATTATATATATTCAGAAGGGATGAAGCATTCCAAAGGAGAAAGTTCTATCTAGGTCAAATGAAGAAAAGTTTCAATTTCAGTTCACCACATTTGTTCATAACTTGCAAAGGCATGCTGATAGATGATTTCACTTGTTGAAACAAGCATTCAAGATACACAGCATCATTGCCTCTTATAATTCCTCCATCCAAGGAAATTGCACCATCTTTTAGGTCAATGTTTGAAGCCTGAAGATGTGTATTGATATTGTTAAAGTCAAAGAACAGAAAGCAGATGAGTTACTGAGAAAGATATTTAATCTTGAAGAACAGAAGTGTTTGAAAGATCTTCACAATCCATAATTTAATTCAGAAACATGTTGAAATGGATTCACATGTTTAGGGGAGGATTGTTGGGAATTAAATATTCAAGAAGTTTAATATCGGGTTCTATTCAAAGAAATACTCTAAGTATGATTCTGCTGCTAAGAGCATTTGATTCTGCTGCTAGCGTTAACATTCTACTGCTGAGTGTTTCTGCTGCTAGTGTTATGTTTCTGCTGCTAGTGTTATGATTCTGCTGCTAGCGTTAACATTGCTGCTGGTAAAGAACTTTCTGCTCCTGAGCGAATAAGTATGAAAAGATATTATGTGTATTAAAGTCAACAATATACAGTAGATAATATCTTTCCCCATGTGATCAGTCATAATGTTATATTCACAGAACAAGTTGTAAACATAGATACAAGTTGTATCTTAATGACTGACACTCTCAAAGCAAGTGTTCGATTAGACTTAACAATATTGTAAAGATCTTTCTTGTGTTATAAAAGAAAGATCTTAGACTAGATATATAAGTGACATAATAGTGTGTGAATTATTAAGAGCTTACAAAATAACTCTCAAGAACATAGAACATATATCACAAGTCATAGAAAACATAAGATTCAAGGTCCTTGTAACCCTAGTGATAGTGAAGATCACTCGTATTATCTTGAATAATATTGAATCGTTTGGTGATAACATTGCATGTTCTTTGTTCTATATACACAAGCATAACTGTTCCATTTCCATAACACAAATAACCTTCTAAGTGTGATTAAGTAAATTCCGCGTACTTGATCATATTAACTCAACTTATCACATACACAAAAGCATCAAAGGTTTAACCACCTTATCAGTGCATCGATCATTTCCTATCACTAGCAATTCCTACGAAGTTGTTTCCCTTGTAGGTTAATTCGTTTCTGATGACCCTATTGTAACATTCCCTTGACATAATATTAATTGTAGACTTCGGGTCTACAAAAGCGTGAAAATCCACAAACTCGATTTTACAAGTTAATTGTAGATTATAAGGATTGCGGTGGTGAATCCTTGTGCTTGCTTCGATAAACCAAGGTTGAATCGGCTGGTACATCCCGTTACCCTCTTCTTTCAGGACGGGAACCTCTTCCATATAATTTACTTCCATAACTAGGTCATCAAGGCCAATCCTCATTCCTCCTTTATCGTCTTGAAAATCCGCAAAAACGTCTAAGTCTATTCCAGATGAAAGGTCATCGAGCTCCAAGAATCTCCTGTATCCTCATTTGCATCGTCCTTCAGCAGTAGTTCCTCCAAAACATTTCCAAAGTCATGAAGCTCCTGTACCTGATTAACAACACAAACAGTCCCATTTTGGGGGGTAGATACAATCTCGTTAGCTTTGAATATAATTCCCCCTACCTCTAGGTTCATTTGCTTGCCATAAACATCTACTTTAGCATGGGCAGTAGCAAGCATATGTCTTCCTAGTATTTTGGGAACTTTCTTTTCTTCGATAATTTCCAAAATAATAAAATCTACTGGGAAGACAAACCTATCTATTTTTACCAAGACATTTTCCACAATTCCCTTAGAGGGCTAGGTATCGTTTGGTGCCAAAGAGTAGTGCCATGAGAAAAGTGGTGCCACCTCATCACTTTTTCTCCATAATACTAGTTTTGGCTACGGCACCAAAACCCCCCTCCCAAGCATAACACCAGTTTTCTGGTGCCATGATGCATAATAATTATTTTTTATTTATTTAATAAAATAATATATTTAACTAAAAATAACTTTCATTAATAAAAAAACACATTACATAAAATAGTACATTAAATAAAAATATAAACATAAAAGAAAAATAAGACATAAAAATATAAACCTACAAAAGATTAACTTTGCAAAAGAACAAAGCACCAAGGACTAATAGTGTAAACTATTATACTAAAAGGTTATAAACACAAAAAAATAAAAAATAATAAACACATCAGGCCAAGGGTGCTTTTCTTCATTCGTCCACCTGCAAAAAAAAAAAAAAAAAAAAAAAAAAAAAAAAAAAAAAAAAAAAAAACAGTATCACATAAACACAAGCATATCACAAACATCAAACACATCACAACATACAAACAAAAAAGAAAGAAACCACCAAAACAAACAAAATATTGCTCGGCGTGAGCTGGTGGCCCCGGCGCCAGGCCCTACCAGCCCAGCCTCGGTGTGGGTTGTCGCGCCAAAGGCTCGTGCTGAAAGCTATGGCTCAAGCCAACAACCATTGTACCCGGGCCTCTTAGGGGATTGAATGGATTTTTCAACCATTTCTATTTCCATTTTAATCGGTTTCAGGTTCCCCACCACCAATCTCTTAAACATGGAAAAATGCATAATACTTATGCTAGCCCCTAGGTCGGCAAGTGCATTACTAATAGTGAGATTGCCAATTAAACAGGGAAGAGTGAAATTTCCTGGGTCTTTTTCTTTTGGGGGCAACTCATTCCGTAGTATTACTGAGCACCTGGCGTTGAGTCGGACTGACGCGACCTCTTCGATCGTCGGCTTCTATTCCATCAAACCCTACAAGCATTGAATTTTGTTAGATTTATGTTTGATTGTGGAAAGGTTTAATGTTGTTTAAACACTTGGGATATGAATCTTAGTAATGTGTTTGAGAGATATTTATGTATGAATATGTTTAGCATGCGGAATCTACTATAACACACTTAAAAGAACACAAGGTGATGAGTTTATGTAAACGTGAATATGCAATGAATAAGTAACACAACTTTGGTTAACACAAAACGATTCAATATTATTGATGAAATAATACGGATGATCTAAATATCACCGGGATTACAAAGTAATCTTGAATCTAAAATTGTAAAAAGGATTTGTGAGTTGAGTAACTAAGTTACTTGAGAGATAGTTTGGTTTTTGGTTAATAGTTGGAAAAGATGCATGCATGAAGTGTGACTAAGGTATCCTTTTATAAGATAAGGACATCTTATTACAAGTTGTTCAAGTGGTTGAATATAATACTATACTTTGACTATTTTAGCGCCTACAATTAAATACAACTACCAATGTACAACTCTGAAATATTCTTCTGTACACCACAGAAGACTAAACTACTTCTACATAACGTATAACAATGTACAAAGACTAATAATTCAACTAAATATCTATTACAAAATATCTAATCGACTTGACATAAGCTTGGCAGGCTCTTCATTAACTAGCAGTACCTTCTACCCAGAAGGTACTGGTAGAACATCTTCATACTCTTCAAAATCAACTAGCAGGCTCTTTGACATCTTTGGCAGGCTCTTTGACTTGAACATTTTATTCCCAACAATCCTCCCCTAAACTTGTTATTTCCATTAAAATACACAAGTTTCTGATGAATAAAATACATACCTTGAGGATTTGAGGGAACTCTTCCAAAAACCTTCACTCTCTGTTCTTCCTTTTTCTTTCACATTGCTCAAATATGCTCCTCAGCAAACTTTGAACAATTTCTGATTTCTCATCATCTTTGTCGCATCTTAATCTCTTAGAGATCATAGTTTTAAGCACTTCATAACTAAGTGGATACTCTTTCTCAGCCAACATGAAGAGTTCAATCCCACTTGATGTATAAAGATGATGAATACTGCTAAGGCTTAGAAATTCCCATGTTGTTGAAGGATCATAATAGGGAAATTTCCAATGAACATCTTTGGGATCAGGATCAAACATCCTATTGAATTCTACCCATAATTCATGTTCCTTAGCATCAGTACTAGAATTTGTGTCTAGCCTAATCTGTACTAGATTCCACAATTTTTCCAAGTCTGCTCTGTCAGATGTTCTAACTAGATTTTCAAAATTCTTAAAGCTAGCAGATTGACCCCCAACCCTTATTATTTTCCATGATTTTCCTAATCTAACATGGTTTACTTCCCAGTCAATAATAGGGCGTCTACAGCTAATTGGATCAGCATGAATGATAGTTGGCAAAGTAATTAACATCTTACTTACTTGCTGAGAATCCAATTTTGCTACTTCTTTCTTCTGAGCATCCTTCTTCTTTATTGAGGGCTTTGCATCAGATGGAACTTTGTAGTAAAGACTTTTGTAGGCTTGAAGATACAAGTAGTAGATTTCATCATTAGATTTCTTCTTCAGTTGATAATCAGTCCAATTTGCTTGACCTTTTAGAAATCTCTTCATGAAAGTCACTTGATCTTTCCATGATTTGCCCACCTTAAAACCTCTTTTCTCACTTTTTTTCATCTTTTCAAAAATGTCAGCCAGAGCTGCTTCTTTATACTTCTTGTTGATAAAAGATTCAAGTGCTGATGTCTTCTCATCAGAGTTGAGATTCTTGTCATTTACTATTATTGAAGCTTGGCCTTTCACAATCGGATCATTAGCAATAATCCATTGCATTTGTGCATCAAAGGTTTCTTGAGCAATTTGAGTATCAAGAAGAGTCTGAGCAGCATCTTCACATCTTTCTACTCTTTCATTACTAGCAAGCATTCTTGAAGCTTCAAGTGCTTTCAGTTCTTCTTCATGAACCCTTTTGGCCTCTTCTTCACCTAAAGCCATCTGAATTTGCTGTGTTCTTTTCAACTTCTTGGACTTAGGCTCATCTTCAATCATAATGCTTTTGCCCTTATCCTTTGGAGTTGGTTCTTGTGATGGAGCAGAAGATTGCTCATCAGCAGCAAAAATTCTCCCTTGAACAAACAAATTCCCTTGAGGCTCTAAACCCCTCTTTCTCTTGTACACTTTCTCAGCAGACCCTTTGTACCCCATAGCCAATAGCCTCTCTATCCTAGCAGGCTCTTGTTCTGGCCTAGTAGGCTCTTGCCCTGCACCAGCAGGCTCTTCATCATAAACTTGAGTTCCTTCATGGAATTCAAATTGAGCCTCCTCTTCATCTTCAGAATTATCCATCCTCCCCTTTTTGGAAGAGTGACCTAACCTATCAGCATCTGATTTTGAAGAACCAGATAAAACAACCTTTGCAGATCTTTTACCCTTTAGCTTCTTCACTTCACCCTCCAACTTCTTTACCCTCTTGACTAATTTGATGTTGATCTCAGAAAATTTCGTGCTTTGTCTTTTAAGAGCATCTTCTAAGAACTTCACCTTCTCTTTTAGTTCTTGCATTGTCTGAGGTGATTGGGGTTGTGATACATGATGTGATGATGTTGGTGGTGTTGTTGATGGTACTGGAGATGGTATTGGTGATGTTTGATGTGTTGGTGAGATGTAACCAGTTGAAGAACTAGATGATGGTGATTCTGCTGATGGTGTTGGTTCTTCTTGATGTTGTGGTAACATTTCATCAAATAGTGGTATATCTTCCCCTCTAAAACCAATTCTCATGTTTGAAAATACTTTGTGAGAAAGTTTTGGTGTTTCATAAATTGAGTCTGTGCGAAGTAACAAATGTTTTAATTTGGCAATAATGCATCCAATAAATCTTGGGTACATCAAAAACTTTGTTTCACTTTTCACATTTTTAATCAATCCTTCAAAAATATGTTTTGAAAAATTGTATTTTCTGTTTGTAGCCAAGTAGATGAGAGCAGAAGCCATGTTTCCACTAAATTGCTCCCAAGAGGTTTTCTTCTGGCTCAAACAATGAAGGATTGTGTGAATCAAAAATCTCCATTGTGGAGTAAGATGCTTTTTCAGAAAAGTGAGTTTGTTAGACTCAGCATGATACCCCATTCTTTCTAAATTTTCAAAAATCTCAGTATCTGGCAACTGACTAATACCATCAGAATCATCCAAATGAAGATGTCTTCTTATGGATGACTCAGTAAGAGTCAAAAGTTTGCCATCCACTTTGGCCTTAATCCTTTGTTCCCCATTTTCAGAAGTTTTAATTTTAGCAGTTTGCCAAAATTGTAAAATTTGAGATTCATAAATAGTGGGATTGACTAGTAAAGCAAACCTGATATAGGAGTTATTTAAAAAGTCCACTACTTGATGAAATGAGGCATTATCCTCTGACTTCTCCAAAAATGCTAATTGATTGTGACGTTGGACAAAGTTTAGAACATCTGTGGAATCCATAATGAAAATTTTGAATATGTTGGTGGGATTTGTTGGTAGTACTGGCTGAAGATGAAAGGTGTATGTGAATTATGATAAGGACTGATGAAAGATGATTTGTGAGAATTACTTTTAACCGACAATAAGAAAGATTATAATAAGTAAATGTAAAGGCGGTTAAAAAGATCTTTTATATGTAAAATATAATATAATATAATCATCAGTAATTTACATAACTACCCCAACGGCTAATTTTAACTACCAGGCCCAACGGCTAAAACTTTTTCTGACAGGCTCAACGGCTATCTAGCAGTACCTTTGTACTCTAGCAGTACCAATTTTTGAACTACCAGTACCTTTGAAAGTTTTATAAAAATCCCTTATAGTTTTTAGCAAACTACCAGCTATCAACGGATTTGAGTTGTCTTTACCAAAAGCCGTTTGCTTAAGGACTAGCTAACTATTTACAATTAAGTATGGTTAGTTAACAACCATATAGTTTTTGGTAAACTATCAACCATCAACGGATTTGATTTGTCTTTACCAAAAGCCGTTTGCTTATGGACTAGCCAACTCTTAAGTTTGTAAAAACTTGGTGAGCTAAATACCAAAAGCCATATTGGCCTAAAGATGGTGCAATTTCCTTGGATGGAGGAAATGTGAAAGACAATGATGCTGTGTATCTTGGATGATTGGTTCAACAAGTGAAATCATCTAATAGCATGCCTTTGAGTTGAAACTTTTCTTAGTTTGATCTAGATAGAACTTTCTCCTTGAGAAATGCTTCATCCCTTCTAGATATGTGATCTAACTCTCTCTTTTTCAACTCTGCATCATCTTGTATGCTCTTGTCTTTTGCTTTCATAAATTGGTTTCTCTTCCATTCTGGGCTATCAAATCCTCCCCTGAGATTGTTACCTCCCCTGAGATTAATAGAACTTTTGTTGCCCCTTTGTGTTTGAAAGATCTCTTGTTTTGTTATCATCCTGAAATGTGTTAGTTGCAAACCAAAAGAACATAGTGCAAAGCACTTGATCTATAGCATTTTAACATAGCAAAGTAGTACCATGTTTTTTAAAATGCACAATATCAGTTAATTTTATATACAAAAACACATGTTATTCAAAGATTTATCATTCCAATACCTCCTACAAGATATTTGAATCTACCTAAATCAAAAGCTTTGGTGAGAAGGTCTGCATAATTCTTTTCAGAATCAATCTTAACAACTTGAATTAACCTTTTCTCATTGCAATCCCTTATGAAATGGTGTCTGATTTCAATGTGTTTTGTTTTTGAGTGTTGAACTGGGTTTTTAATGATACAAATAGTACTGCTATTGTCAATATAAATAATGGTGTTAAGAAAATTGTACCCATAGTCAAGCATTTGATTTTGAATCCAAAGAACTTGCCCACAACAACTTGCACCAGCAACATATTCTGCTTCAGTTGTAGAGTTGGCCACCATTGTTTGTTTCTTGCATTGCCAAGAAATGAGTCTGCAACCAAGAAATTGACATCCACCAGTTGTGGATTTTCTGTCTAGAGTTGCACCAGCATAGTCACTATCCGAATAAGCCACCAATTCAAAAGATGATTCCCTTGGATACCAAAGACCCAACTTAGGTTGACCCTTGAGATATCTAAAGATTCTTTTGACTGCTGTGAGATGAGAGATTTTGGGATGTATTTGAAACCTTGCACATACACATACTGAGAACATGATATCTGGTCTTGATGATGTAAGGTACATCAAAGACCCAATCATTGACCTATAATTGTGCAAATCCATATCTTCTCCTTCAGCATCCTTGAGTAGCCCTTTGTCTGGATCCATTGGTGTACTTGCAACCTTAGAATCAGCAAAATTAAATTTCCTTAGGATCTCTGCTACATACTTATCTTTGCTGATAAATATGCCTTCTTTGGATTGTTTCACTTGGAGACCCAAAAAGAAATTTAGTTCCCCCATGGAACTCATTTCAAACTTATTATGCATAAGTTTTTTAAATTCTACACACAAGTCTTGGTTTGTTGATCCAAAGATAATGTCATCAACATAAATCTGCACTAGCAAGATGTCTTTCTTTGTTCTTTTGATGAACAAAGTTGGATCAATCCTGCCTCTTTGGAATCCACTTTCTAGTAGAAAACAAGCCAATGTTTCATACCATGCCCTAGGAGCTTGGTGTAGGCCATACAGAGCCTTGGTAACCTTATAAACCTTGTCTGGATACTCTGCATCAATGAAGCCTGGAGGTTGAGAGACATATACTGGTTCTTCAATTTCACCATATAAAAATGCACTCTTAACATCCATTTGATAGACAGTGAAGCCTATGAATGAAGCATAGGCCAAGAAAAGCCTAATTGCTTCAAGTCTTGCAACTGGAGCAAATACTTCTTCATAATCTACCCCTTCTTTCTTGAGTATATCCTTGAGCTACCAATCTTGCTTTGTTTCTGATCACTATACCTCTTTCATCTTTCTTGTTTCTGAACACCCATTTGGTTCCAATTGCCCTATGACCTTTGGGCAAATCAACCAATATCCAAACCTTCTGAATCTTGAATTGGAGAAGCTCTTCTTGCATTGCTTCCACCCAACTTGCATCATCTAAAGCTTTGTTTATGTTTTTGGGTTCAGCCTGAAGATAGAAAACATGAAAACAGGCATATATTGGAAATATCATGATTCTTTTCTTCATAAATAGAGGAGATAAACCCTTCTTCATCTGAAGATAAGACTTGAGATAAACCAACTTGAGATCTTGTTCTAACACCAGAATTTATGCTACCAATCACATCATCAGTTGAGTGATCTTTGAGAATTCTAGTGTTGGGTGTTTTAGGAACTTCATAAGTAGATGGAAGATTGCTAATCCCCCTTCTTCTGGTAAAGAATCATCTATTTGAACATTCAATGGCTCAGCAGTATCAATACTTGAACTAGCTAGGACCATCTGGTGAACTAGCAGTACCATTGTCATTAGCACCACTTTCTTGATTCTCTTGATTCTGAGTTCCTTGATCATCTTCATTGCCTTCATTTGTTGTGTTTGAAGGTCCTTCTTGACTTGAAGATAGATCCAAATTTTTCCAAATTGGCATCCAGATGTAATCTTGATCTTTAGGTGTTTCAACATTTTCTTCAAAACCTGCATTATCATTAGTATTTGTACCTGAAACAGGCACATAATTCATAGATTCTGAAAGCCTATCAATATCAAACATCCAATCTGGTCCAATTCCTTTCACATTTGTTAGTTTCTCTTGAAACTCTATGTGAAGATTCTCTTCCACTAGCCTAGTGCAAGTGTTAAACACTCTATAGGCCTTACTCTGCAAGGAATACCCTATCAAATAGCCTACATCTGCTTTTCCATCAAACTTGCCTAAATGATCTTTGGTATTTAGAATAGTGACATGACAACCAAAAGGTCTCATAAAACTTAAAGATGGTGTTCTACCAAAGAAAAGTTCATAAGGTGTCTTTCTATGTGGCTTTGTCACAAGAACCCTGTTTTGTACATAACAAGCAGTACCAACTGCTTCAGCCCAAAATGAAATAGGCAACTTAGAGTCTACTAACATAGTTCTAGCAGTCTCTATAAGTGTTCTATTCTTTCTTTCTGCTACTCCATTTTGCTGTGGGGTTCTAGCTACACTAAATTCCCTTTTTATCCCTTTTTCCTTGCAAAAGTCATCCATAACTCTATTCTTGAACTCTGTCCCATTGTCACACCTGATGACTTTGACTTTCTTATCAGATTGGTTTTCTACCTTAGTGATATAAGTTTTAAGAATCTCACTAGTTTCATGTTTAGATCTTAAAAAGAAAACCCAAGAGAATCTGCTATAGTCATCAGTAACAACCAAACAATATCTTTTACCATTCAAGCTGCACACATTAGTAGGACCAAAGAGATCCATATGAAGCATATGTAAAGCCTGAGAAATAGAGTTTTGGGTCTTAGGCTTACAAGAAGCTCTATGTTGTTTGCCTTTTAGACAATCAACACAGGATTGGTCATTTTGGAAAATCTTTTTGGGTAAACCTCTTACTAAATCATATTTTGCAATAGTGTTGATTGTTTTAAAGTTTACATGACCAAGCCTTCTATGCCAAAGCATAGATTCATCCAATGAGGCTTTTGCTACCAAACAAGTTAGACTCTCCTTAGGATCAATGTTCTTTAAATTAACACTGTACATATTGTTCCTTTTTGGTATTTTAAGAAGGATCTGACTCTCATCAGGCATCTTAAAATCAGAAGAAAGAACCATACATTCATTGTCAGTAAATAGAACATTGTTCTTTTTGTCACACATTTGTGAGACACTAAGAAGATTAAACTGAAGTTCTTTCACAAAATACACATTTTCAAAATCTAGTTTACTGGTTTTGATAGTACCTTTACCAGTTATCTTTCCTTTTATTCCTCCCCCAAAGGTAACATATCCTCCATCAAATGTTTTGAAGTCTGAGAGGAATGACATGTTGCCTGTCATGTGCCTTGAACATCCACTATCAACATATCCTTGATCTCCAATATCAGATGAATGTTCCTGCACATGAATAAAAATATTAGTTTCCTTGGGGTACCCAAGCCATGACAGACTTGGGTTTGCCTCTTGCATCAATGAAATCAAACCTTTTAAGGATTGTTGATACACCTTTTGATTGGATTGGTTTCCATATCCAACATGCTGAGGACTTAACAGCACTTTCCCTTTTAATCCATTTTGTGGTCTTTGGTCTATCAGTACCAACTTTGGCAATACCAATTTTGGCAGTACCATTTGGTCTAGCAGGACCTTTTGGTCTAGCAGGACCTTTGGTTTTTGGTTTCTGAATTTGTGTTTTGACCACAGATTTCTTTTGAATAGGACTATTCTCAACTTTTGGTACATATTTGAAAGTGTTTCTTGTACCCTTATCAGTTGGTTTTGTAATAACAGGCTTATTTTGTCTAACAGTATCTTTAACTTTTATGGTGTTAGACTTGACAAAACTTTTTCTGGGGTGAGTAACATTTGTTTTAGACTTTGTTTTACTCCAGAAACCCATTTATTACAATAAGCATGAAGATGATTAAAGCTACCACAGTAATAACAAGCCTTATTGTACATGACAAAGTCATCACCTAGTTGTTGTGACTTAAGGTTGTTCCAATTTCTTTGGCTTCCCCTAGGTTTGTTATTATATTTTTCACAACTTTCAACTGTTTTCAAAACAGCTTTAGACTTAGCCTTAATTTTTACTCTCTTAGGACTGATTGGTCCTACTTTGTTTCCTTTGATAGGAATAGTCTCATCTTCATCATCATCAGATACCCAATCTTCAATAATTAGGACATCTGGTCTCTTATCAGTGAGCACCTTGGAGAGTGAGGCAATCTTAGCACTCTCAGAAGATTCACTCTTCTCTACAGGTTTAGCTAATGGTTTATTAATGATTTCATGCAAACCTGTTTCAGCAAGATCTGATCCTGGGGGACAAGGAATTCCTCTATAAGGAGGTGGAAATTCATTGTATCCTATCCCTGATTTTATTCTTTTATTCATCTGATTCTCTACTATGCTCCTAGTACACTCAGAAGCAATTTCCAATTTAGTAACAGTCAGTTGAATATTATCTCTAGCCAATGTCACTTTAGTACACTCATTTCTTAACATTTCTATTTCTGAATCTTTCAAAAATATTTGTCTATTAAGAGCAGCTTTAGCATCAGAAAAGGTAAGTTCATTTTCTCTATAGTGAATGATTTGTTTTTCTAGTTTGGCCATACCACACTTATAGTTGACTAAGGTTTGATTGGTTTTGCTATGTTCTAATGTCAGAGTATCATAAGATTTTCTTATAACTTCTAACTCTTTAAGAAATTCACAATTATTAGAACATTTGATAGTTTGTACCTCAGGAGTGGAGAATGCCATCAAAGCCAATTCATCAGAAGTTGACTCATCTTCACCCCTGAAACTCCAATCAAAACCCATGCCATCAATAGCAACCATTGCTTTTGGCTCAGCAACTTCAACAACCTTACTCTTGCTTTCAAAGCTTCCTTTCTTTTCAAAGCTTTCTTTATTCCTGTTGTCAAACCCTCTACCCTTGTCATCCTGCTTCTTAGGTCTTCTACACTCTCTAGAGTAGTGACCCTTCATGTGGCAGTTGTAACACTCCACTTTTGACTTATCATAGCCAGCAGGCTCATTTCCATTTATCATTATCTTCTTGCCAGTCCTCATCAACAACTTCTTAGCTCTAATGCTCAAAAGTGAAAGTTGCCACTTTATGTCCATCTCTTCAAGATCATCAGGATGAATCTCTTGAAGATCTTCAAATGTTAATATGGACCCATTAGGTTGAGATGTAAGAAAAGCACACCCTATTGTTTCATCTAAAATGGTTTTGGTATTACTAGAAGTACTAGCAGTACCAAAGGTTGTGTTGGCAGTACCTTCTTCTCTGCCACCTTTTTCTTCATTGTCAACCTTTGAGATGCTTGGAGATGAAACAAATGCCATATTTCCTGAGCTTGACCCAGTAGTCTTTTTTACTTCATGCTCTACTATTTTGAAATTGTTGTAGAGATCATTAAGACTCATCTGATCAATATCTGGCTTGTTCTTCCAGACAATGACATGCATAGACCATTCTGAAGGTAAACTCCTAAGAAATTTAGAGTTTAGGTCTTCTTAGTTATCATCACTTCATGGATGGCTAACTGACTTGAAAGCTTCTGAAGTCTATTGAACATACTGTCCAAAGACTCATTGGTTGTGGCTGTGAAGTTCTCAAATTGTTGTTTGAGAAGTGTTTTCTGTGTTTTTTTGGTAGCATCATTACCACCAAATCTAGCCACAATAGCTTCAAAAAGGGTTTTGGCATCTTTGTATTTGTTAAAGATCAAAAGCTGATCATTTGGAATAGTCATCAGTAACATACTCCTTGCTTTTAGATCATTTCTCTTCTGAACTCTTTCATCTGCATTTGATGGTTGGTCTTGTATTTGTGTTACAAGAGCATCATTTACTGTTGTAGTGGTGATTGAGGGTTTAAATGAGTTGCCTCCTTTAATAATCTCCCAAAGTGCATAGTCCTGCACTTGAAAGTATTGTTCTACCCTTAGTCGCCACATTTCAAACTCATTTTGCTTAAGTAATGGAAGTTTAGCTGCAATATTTGTTTGAATATGTTCAACATCCATTGTTCTTTTAAATTAGTAAATATCAAGCCTGGCTTTGATACCACTTGTGGAAAGGTTTAATGTTGTTCAAACACTTGGGATATGAATCTTAGTAATGTGTTTGAGAGATATTTATGTATGAATGTGTTTAGCATGCGGAATCTACTACAACACACTTAAAAGAACACAAGGTGATGAGTTTATGTAAACGTGAATATGCAATGAATAAGTAACACAACTTTGGTTAACACAAAACGATTCAATATTATTGATGAAATAATACGGATGATCTAAATATCACCGGGATTACAAAGTAATCTTGAATCTAAGATTGTAAAAAGGATTTGTGAGTTGAGTAACTAAGTTACTTGAGAGATAGTTTGGTTTTTGGTTAATAGTTGGAAAAGATGCATGCATGAAGTGTGACTAAGGTATCCTTTTATAAGATAAGGACATCTTATTACAAGTTGTTCAAGTGGTTGAATATAATACTATACTTTGACTATTTTAGCGCCTACAATTAAATACAACTACCAATGTACAACTCTGAAATATTCTTCTGTACACCACAGAAGACTAAACTACTTCTACATAACGTATAACAATGTACAAAGACTAATAATTCAACTAAATATCTATTACAAAATATCTAATCGACTTGACATAAGCTTGGCAGGCTCTTCATTAACTAGCAGTACCTTCTACCCAGAAGGTACTGGTAGAACATCTTCATACTCTTCAAAATCAACTAGCAGGCTCCTTGACATCTTTGGCAGGCTCTTTGACTTGAACATTTTATTCCCAACATTGATCGTATCGACCAAAGGATTATTGACTTGCAAGTTCCCTAAGTTTTCAAGAAATAATTGCTCTTTCACAATTCTCCTTTTTACTTTCTCTCCAAATGTGGTAGGCTCCACAGTTGGCACGGAGTTAGACTCGTGCGTGCCATATTCCACTTTATCGCTTGAATCGTCATCATTACTCTTCGTCGCCTTAACGTGCTCATCAGAATCTCTCATCATCTTTAAATAGTCCTGAATGGTCTCTGCACACTTCTCGACTTTAAGTTCGAGACTTTTAATCCCCTCATCATGATCCTTAAGTGTTTTGTTGGTGTGTTCAACAAAACCTCTCATCCATTATTCTTCCTTCTCTTGTCTTTTCTTTGAATCCTCTAAATACTTACAAAATAATTCTTCAAGTTTTGTTTCCCAGTGCACATTTCTCTTGCTCTTAACTTCTTCCCTTCTAGGCATGGTCTGCACTTCTCCATGATTCCTTCTCAACTTCTCCATGTTGTGGCTACAACCATTAGGCTTATTTGGTTTGGTCTTATTCTCCTCGGATTTGGTATCTTCTTGGGCTTCATCTCCCATTTCTATATGCCACTTATAGCAATGATTAGCAATTTTCTGGATAGCTGCCACGGCGTGAGCAGGCGTCATGTTCGGAATTGCACCACGTGAATCTAAAATCTTACGTGTTATGGTGTTTAGACCTCTTTAAAATATGCATATCCTTTGATGGTTGTTGAGGTCATGGCTAGGGCATTTGTAGAAGAGGTCATTGTATCTTTCTCATGCATAGTATAATGTCTCTTTCTCCTCTTGTTTGAATTGGTGAATCTCCCTAAGCTGGTTGGCCATTTTTTAAGGTGGGTAAATTTTTTGCAGAAATGCCTTCTTCAGGATTTCTCATGTGAGGATTGTATTTGTCAGCGCCTTGTCAAGCCACCGTTTTTCCGCTCTAGACAACGACATAGGGAATATCCGGAGCATGATGGCGTCTTGTGGGACATTTCGGATGTTAAACAAGCTACTGATATAATATATGTTCTCCAAATGTTCAAAAGCGTCTTCGGTTGCAAGTCCCGAGAAAGAGTTGTTCCTTAACTCGCTCATGAATTGGTTTTTAATCTTGAATTTCTCGTTCTCTAGGATCTCGGGTTTCATCACTCCTCTGGCGGTGTTATTATGATTTTTCCCTAAGTATTCTTCCATAGTTAGGGTATTGATGTTCACCTCAAGAATGTTGTCAGATTCAGAATTTGAGATTCGTAGAAGGAGTAGATGTTACGAATCGAGATTGGGGTACGCTCTCTTCTAGCGAGAAATTGCCTTTCAGGATTGGCGTAAGGTGTTGCCAGAAAGCCACCTGAACTTCTTGTCATGATTCTGAAAGTGGAAACAAAATATCAAATTAAAACAAATCGAAAGAAAAGAAAAAATTACAAAAACTTGAATTAAACCCTATTTAGCTCTCCAGCAGCGACGCCAAAAACTTGATGCTAATATTACCTAGATCACGTTTTAACATTTTTAAGTCTCGTTTACCTATGATCTACGTAGCACTATCAGGCAGTGTACCCGGTCGTGGGTAGTCTAGAAATGGTAAAGCCAAGGTCGTCCCAAGAGCTATGATGCGGGTTTTAACTTAAGTCTTAAATGTCACAAAAGAGGTTTTGAAATGATTTTTTTGTAAGTAAATGAAAACAACGGAAATTAAATTGAGATTAAATCAGTGGGAGAAAGCTGTGCTAGCCTAGTTACTAATCTTATTATGCCATGATTTAGTTTTCCTAACAATGTCTATTATCGTCTTATGTGGTGGTTAAATGTCAATAGGATCAGTTGGTCAAATCGCCTAGCCTATAACCCCAAACTCGTACCTCCTTTGGTCAATTCAGCCTCCAGTTTGGTTTTAGTCATTAAGTTCCAGCTATTAATCTAGACCTAATCTGTGCCAAGGTGTGTGTGGTCCTTTGATCAATTCTCACACACACAAACATGGTCCCGCATTTCTTATCTATGTCTACTAGGATAGGTAGTCCTTTGGTTAATTCTTACACGAGGTGGTGTGTAGTCCTTTGGTCAATTCTTACACGCCTCGCAACCTACCGGCTAGGGTCCTTTGGTCAATTCAAGCTAACCTAAATAGGTACTACCTAGCACACATATGTCCAAAACGCGAGGATCATAGAAAGGCTATATTAATAAACACATAAGGCGCATAATAAACAGGAAAACAACAATCATGGACATAATAATTTCATAACTATGCTAACACATGAAGTGTTTAGCCTCTCATACTATAAAATGTAGTAAAAACAATGTTGAATGTCATAATGAAAGAAAACTTTGAATTTAACACGAGTATACAATATGATGCTAAAGCTAATGATTGAATGATGTGATTTCTCCCTCGGAAAGTGATTGAAAGCAGTAGAGATTCATCCTTGATGTAGCCCAAAATTCATCCTTTAGAGTTGTGGTACATAGTCATGTTTAAAATGCAGATTTAGGGCTTGTATTTATAACTTCGATCTAACTACGGCGTAACCTTAAGTAATGGGTTACGCCGTAACCTTCGTATCTCTGACGATCTTATCTTTATAATAATGTCTATGGCGTAACCTCAAGAAGAGGTTACGAACGCAGACTACTCGTTAACATTTACGCAATTTCTACGACGTAACCTTGTGCATAATGTTATGGCGTAACCTTCTTGATTGCTGAATTTTAACTAAGTCATTGGATATCTACGACGTAACCATATCGATGGAGTTACGCCGTAACCTTCAAAAACGTTGACTTCAGTCTTCTAGTTATAAACTATGTTACGGCTTAGATTATAGACTCCCTCTATGCCGTAACTCTTGTATGGTCAGCAAGCTCTTGTATAATTTCGTTAATCTCTTTTCCAAATCCACGTTTCTTCGTTCCGATGCTCATTTAAATCCTGAAATGAATTATATGTACTATCTAAAGATTCAAGAGCTTAATTTAATGTGGAAGAGGATTTGTGCACAAAGAAAAGTACGGTACAACATACTTGAAGCCACATCAAACATGTATCAATTACATACTTGAATGCAATTACATCGGAATACAAACGAGCTCTCAATTGAATGTCCACTATCATGGAGTTACGGAACACAAAAGGGTTGCACATTTACAACCCCAAAGAATACCAAACATGAACTCATAAATCTGTCTTCTATAAATGAGCCATGAACTCCTTTCCCACCCATTGTGGAGCCTCGCTCATTCTAGCTATTTGTAGTGCCTTGCAAAATGCTTGGTTTTGCTTCTCAATAGTGGTGTTGAACGCAATTCTTTCTAATCTTAAATAGTGAAAAATCCACATCGAATATGGAGTTAAAAAGTAGTCCTTTGGGCACTTGTAGTCATCATGTACCTCCTCCTTGGATCACAAATTATTTAATCTTTTGGTTGTGTGCCATGTAGCTTTATCTATTCTGGTAACTGGTATGTAAAAGTACTATAATACACGTGATACACCACTTTAATTGTTAAGCCAAAACAGAGATATTGGTTATCCTTTGGTTAATTAGTTCTTAGATATCATTTTTTATAATCATGATGATTCCCTTTCATAATGCAGTTCGTATATGTGCTTCCTCAAGGCAGTTTAGCAGCTCCACTGGTCCAGTGAAGTTTGATTTTACAGGCATGACGTAAGAACATCTTATTCATTGTTATTTACTTATGATCCTAAATCTTCTAGACAGAATAGATGTTTGCGCAAATGAGTGTTTCCTATGTGGTTAAACACAACTTAAACTGATGGAACTTATTGCATCCATTATTCTTTACTTTATCAACATATCATGTTAAAAAGTTTAAAATTTCATAGCTCATTTTCATGCTTTTATCTCAGAGCCACAGAAGAAAACATCCAAGAATTTATGGCACATTCCGTCTCCTTCGTGTTGAGGAGTGCACCTGATGACCAGCTCGAGAGTGGTAGGACTATCATATATTTGTAATATGAAAAGCACCAAGTTTATAACAGTATGTATTTACAGAATGGATTTGGTTTGAATGGGTCATTGTTAGTACGGATTATGTGAAAACATTTATGTATATTTTTTATTGTTTAAATATAGATTTGACACCTATGGCTAAATCAATTATATTTCGTAGTAGTATACCTCTTTTGATCTTTTACTAATGTCTGTTTGAAATAACGACATATTAAGGAGTGTTCAGGTGTACATTTATAAAGCGATTATTGCAATTTGAAGAACCTGCTTCATAGGTGTGTTTGGTGATCATATATTGTATCTCAATTCTTAAACCTACTTGAAGAACCTAGCTTTTATAATCATTGATGAACACAAATGCATAATCAACATGTATTACAAATTTCAACGTAAAACAATCCAATTAGACGTTGTTTCAACTAATCATAATTAAGTACCATCTTAATGTCACACTAATGTCTTACCTTGGCAGCACGGCTTTTGCTTCGTAACATCATCATATAACGCCAACCTGCCATTATAGCAATCCCAAATAAAGCCCCCATAAACATTCCAGAAAGCAAACCCATTTTGGATTCAACTGAGATATCAGAACCCATACAAACATAAATCTATATCATAAGTCATAAAAAGAATGTGTGACGCGCGCGACAATCGTAAGAAAAAAAAAGGGGGGGACACACACCCACTGTGTAATTTTATCTGTTTCAAATTCCAGATCAGTTTTGTTGTGATGGAAATGTGATGATGAGTTATCAAAACAAGGAGCTGCTCATGTAGATTTAGATCAATGTTTTGTTTTTCATGCATGTTGTATATTTTTTCATTACCAAAAAATTAACAAAATCCTACTGAAGCAGGCCAAGTTATACATTGTTGTATATTTTATCCTCACCATCACGTTAACAACTACGCTATGAACATTTAGATACAATCGGTGCAACGCACGGGTTGAAAGCCTCGTATATTCATATAATTACCCTATATATAATTTAGTGTCGAGTTTTGCTACAGTTGTTGTAGCAGTGTTGGGCTCGGTTTTGGGCTGTGGGCTCCCGCTTTTCGCCTTTCGTTTGTTCCCTCGCTTCTTTAGCTATCAATCCGGTACCTACCACCTCACTTATTCTTGCACGTTCTACTGCCTTCTACCGAAACCCTAATTGGCTGCCGGTGGTGTTTGCTTGCGGATCGGTTATGGTCTTTTAGATTTCTTTTGCTTATGTGCCTGTTCTTTGTGGTGGTTACTGTTTTTTTTTTGTGGTAGGTTATTTGTTCACTGTTTGGTTATGTGCGCTTGGCTGCCGGTGTTGTTTACTTGGGGATCGGTTATGGTCTTTTAGATTTCTTTTGCTTATGTAGCTGTTCTTTGTGGTGGTTACTGTTTTTTTTTTGTGGTACCTTATTTGTTCATCGTTTGGTTATGTGCGCTTGGCTGCCGGTGTTGTTTACTTGCGGATCGGTTATGGTCTTTTAGATTTCTTTTGCTTATGTGCCTGTTCTTTCTGGTGGTTACTGTTTTTTTTTTTTTGTGGTAGGTTATTTGTTCACCGTTTGGTTATGTGCGCTTGCCTGGCGGTGTTGTTTACTTGCGGATCGGTTATGGTCTTTTACATTTCTTTTCCTTATGTAGTTGTTCTTTGTGGTGGTTAGTGTTTTTTTTTTTTGTGGTACCTTATTTGTTCATCGTTTGGTTATGTACACTTGCCTGCCGGTATTGTTTGCTTGCGGATCGGTTATGGTCTTTTAGATTTCTTTTGCTTATGTAGCTGTTCTTTGTGGTAGTTACTGTTTTTTTTTTGTCATAGGTTATCTGTTCATCATTTCGTTATGTGTGCTTGGCTGCTGGTGTTGTTCACTTGCGGATCGGTTATGGTCTTTTAGATTTCTTTTGCTTATGTAGCTCTCCTTTGTGGTGGTTGGTGTTTTTTTTTGTTGTAGGTTATTTATTCATTGTTTCGGTTACGGTGTTTTTTTTGTGCTTCTTGCGTGCGGGTCCGTTATGATACCTGCTCTTTTAGATGTCTTTTGGTTATGTTCATCTTTTACTTATGTGGCTACTGCTTTTGGCGTAATCTACCGGTATTTTGTTTCTTTAAGGTCTATGTAGCTGCCTTTTGTGGTACTTGGGGCTTTTTTTTTTTCCCTTATTTGTTCGGCTTTTGCTTATGTGGCTGCTTCATCCATTTTTAGGTCTGATATTGGAATTTTAGATCTGTAGCTGTTTTTGTGGTTTATGGTTTAGATCTTTGGATGTTTTGTGTGGCTAAAAAAATTATCTTGATGTTATTTTGTGTCGCTCTTTTATTTACTTTAGTTTATAATTTCTTTATGTATGTTTATGCAGTTACTCTTTCATATTGTGATGCGTTTGTTAGCTCACTTGATATGTCACCTATACCTGTTATTAGTTGAAATGGCAGATATGAGTGCCATATCAAGTGGTGTAACCGACGTTTCAGATTTTTTTCCCGCGATTCAGTTTACTTATTTGCCTTTTTCTTCTGTGTTGGTGTTACAGTTGCCTTGCAAAGGTATTCGCGGCACAATTCTTGAATGTCATAGTATGAATGCTAACTATGTGACTGGACCTGTTTCGCATACACGTTTACCTTGCTTCGGCTATTATATAATTAGCTGGTGCCAAGGCAATCACCAGCTTACTTCGGCTATTATATAATCAGGTGGTGGCAAGGCAATTACCGGGCGGCATGGTGTAAACAATAGCTAAGCAACCGGTCTTATTTTGCAGCCACCACCTCTTTTCAGCTGTCTCTGTGCAGCAGCTGGGATAATTTTGTCACCTTACATTCTCTGAACACATGTTGCTTGGCAAGGTAACTAAGATTGCGGTTGCAGCCATGCTGTGTGTTTAGTGTTCCTTGCAAAGGTTTTGCCAATAGAGTTCTTAAATATCATGGTATGAATACTGCCTATGTAACCGGATCCGTTTTGCAACTGCCCTCGATTTAGAGTGGCTGATGTTGCTACCAAATGAGAGAATGCAGTGGAGAATGTGATAACCACCTGCTTTGCTCTTGCACTCTCCTATATATAATGGACCGTGGAGTTTTGTTACAGTTGTTGTACCAGTGTTGGCCTCGATTTTGGGTTATGAGCTCCCACTTTTTCCCTTTCATTTGTTCCATCACTTCTTTTAGCCTTTTTCCGATCACTAACAAATGATAGAATGCACTGGAGATTTATACGTGTCTCTTCCCTGTGGTTCTCTTAGTAGTTGTGCACATGTTCTTTGTAAACTTTTGACGCCTGCTGTAGAAATGTTATCATTTTCATATGAAATAATTAACACGCATGAATGTCTGCGCAATAGGCTGTGATGAGTCTGTGAGTCTGATTTAAGAAGTGAATCTCTAGCACTTGGCAGGGCAAACTTTCAGATTTGCAACCGTGCCACGTGTATTTATTTCTTACGATCGCTTATTAATATCAATCTGATGATGTTAGACTCATAATTTCTTCACAGATCTGAGCTAAAATGTTTAAGTTTTTCACTTATTGGTTGTAAGCTTTTGACGCCTGCTGTAGAAATGTTGTCATTTTCATATGAAATAATTAACACGCATGGATGTTTGCGCAATAGGCTGTGATGAGTCTGTGACCCTGATTTAAGAAATGAATCCCTGGCACTTGGCAGGGCAAACTTTCAGATTTGCAGCCGTGCCAGGTATATTTATTTCTTCTGATCGCTTATTAATATCAGTCCGATGATATGAAACTCATAATTTCTTCACAGATCTGAGCTAAAATGTTTCAGTTTGTCACTTATTGGTTGTAAACTTTTTATGCCTGCTGTACAAATGTTGTGATTTTCATATCAAATGATGAACGCGCATAGATGTTTGCGCAATAGCCTCTGATGAGTCTATGAGTCTGGTTTAAGAAGTGAATCGCTGGCACTTGGCAGGGCAAACTTTTAGATTTGCAACCGTCGCAGGTGTGTTTGTTTCTTGCAATCGCTTATTAATATCAATCCAATGATATTAAACTGATACCTTCTTCGCAGACCTGAGCTAAAATGTTTAAGTTTGTTACTTATTGGTTGTCATAGCCTGTCATGAACCTGTTACTCTGGTTAAAGAAGTTAATATGTAGCTTTTGGTAAGCCAATCTTTTAGATTTGCACCTGTGCCAGGTATATTTATTTATTGCAATCAGTTTTTAATATCAATCCAATGATATCGATTTCTGAATTTATCTACAGGTCGAACTCAGATAATGTAAAACTAAAGATTGTAAAAAAAACAGACAGAATATCAGTGATGGATGTATGGCAACCAGTCACGGTTACTGCATATATGCAGCTATACCCACTTTCATATGGTGTATACATCCATCATTGATACTTTGTTGTTGTTTTTTGTACCGAACATTTTTCTTACACTGAACTGTCTCACTGCATATAATTGGCTCCTTTCAACTACCACTATATTTACATGGTATTTACACTCACCATTCATACTTTTTAAATCTTTGCGTAGTCATTGTCTTCATATACATAATTTATTTATATTTTTTTATTCTTCAAGTTTCTGTTCTTGCATATGGCGATGACCAGAAGTTAAGGGCAAGTTATATTTCACAACCTGTTTTTATATTTACTGTATTCATGTACATACTTTGATCAGTTTTTTCTATTCTTCAGGTTACCTGCTCCATCTGCATGGCTGTTCTCTGTGGTTTACATGCTGATAGAAACTTTGCTTTGCCCCAGTTTCAATTCATAATACAATGCACTATATATATATATATATATATATATATATATATATATATATATATATATATATATAACATGTAAAATACATAAATACATACACACTTTTTTTTGGGTGCATATCTTTGTTATTCATTATTCTATTAAAAGGTTTACACTAACACTATATATATATATATATATATATATATATATATAGGGGGACTTTCTTACGAGAACCATTTTATCTGCGAGAACTGAGAGAACCAAAAAAAACATACATGCACGCCTTTTAAAATAAAATAAAAATACATGCAAATCATCAATAATCGTAAGTATCCACCTATGTTCTTCAATATCATCATGAACTCATCCTCTTTTTTCACAAAAACCTTACACAAGGCCGCAATATTGTCGTTGCACGCCTTATAAGAACATACATGCACACCTTCAAAGAAAAATTTTGTATTTCCAATTTCTTATCAAATTCTTTAGAACAACTATGTTTTTTTAAAAACATATATGTTGTTTTTAGAACATATGTGCAAAAATACAATTATTGAAGGCGTGCATGTATGTTTTTGGTGGTTCTCTCAGTTCTCGCAGATAAAATGGTTCTCGCAAGAAAGTCTCACTATATATATATATATATATATATATATATATATATATATATATATATATATATATATATATATATATATATATATATATATATATATATATATACTTTTTACTAGAAGAATTAATAACAAAGATATGTGCCAAAAAAAAAGTGTGCATCTATTTAATACATGTTATATATAACAAAACACGGTCACTGATAATTGACTACAATTGTCGAAGATCAATGCGAAGCAAAATAGTATAGTCTTAGAAATGATTTGGTGCAGATTACTTCTTTACACTATGCTATTTCGCTTCTCACTGATCTTCTAAAATTCACCCATATTATTGGCCATCAATTTTGATCAGAGGAATGCATATCTCGCACAGAGTAAAAAAAAACCCAAAACACAAGTAAGGGGTAAAAAACAAACCCGCAGCCCAACACTGACTCCAACACTGTACGTTCCCTCCTATGTCTTGCTTCAACCAGTAATTTTTCTTCGATAGAAGATATTTCTTTTTCTGTCTTTCTAAAATGCCTTTTTGTCAATGGTTTGCAGCCACAGTATTTAGGCGATGATGATAGGTTTGCACATTCCCATTTTTCCACCTATGCATTCGTTGGCAGGGCAACCACGCTATCAGTTGCAGCCACAATGCACAATTCATGCTGATCACAAACGTGCATATCTGAGCCTGTCAAAACGCCTGGGTCCTCCTCAGTCAACTGTGGCCCCTGATCTGAGGTATGTTGGATTGATTTATCTGACGGTAACCATTTACTATCCATCAATTGATTGCTAATATCCTTTCTTAAGTTAAGAAAAAAACAACAGTTAATATTCATTATGGTTTACCATCGCTTTTCGCTCCAGGAATACTACCACCTATTAATATGGCGTCTTTTTCTATTTCCAGATATTAACAATTGAACTTACGCGGCAACCATACATTGTTCTTTTTTGCATATTCATAATTGTAGTGACACAAATGCTTCTGGTCAAAAATATACTTCAATTTGGAAAGAAGGATGAGAAGCGGAAGAGAATGGTGTGATAAGTAGTTTGATCCAAATTTCTTCTTCGCAGCATTCTCTTCCGTTTCCCATCTTTCTTTCAGACTTGAAACATATTCTTGGCCAGAACCAATTCTGTCACTACACGTCCGCCTATGCAAAAAAAAAATGTTAGCTTTTACTGGCACATAACATAAACCTTTTGTATCCGTCCTTTACCAGGTAAAGAAAATGTTTCCTCCTATCTCTTGCTTCGAACACTAATTTTTCCTCAATACAGGTTATTGCTTTTTGTGCCTTTCTAAAATGCCTTTTTCTGAATGGTTTGCAGCCGCGGTGTTTAGGCGATGATGATAACTTTGTGCATTCCCATTTTTCCAGCTGTGCGTTCGTTGGCAGGGCAACTACGGTATCAGTTGCAGCCACAGCGTACATTACAAGCTGATTACAAACGTACATATCTGAGCCTTGCTGACATCGAAACATGTGGCACTTCGCTCGACTGCGGCTTCTGATCTGAGGTATATTGGATTTATTTATCTAAAAGTTACCATTTGTTGTCCATCAATCGTAACTTTATATACATTTTACCCAGATTTTTTCATCTATGAATGTCTGTAACAGGTCATGTATTCAACAGCACCGCTACGCACACCAGATGAATACAGTCAGGATTATTAATCTGACCTTCACCTCGAATTCCTTTTGCTATTTTAATCGTCTATCAATATGTCTGGTGCAGACTATTGTTTCAAGACTATTTGAATAACAAAAGGGGTTTGAGGTGGAGATCAGATTTTCCACCTATATGTCGATTAAAATAAAAAAAAAAAAAAAAAAAAAAAAAAAAAAAAAAAAAAAAAAAAACATAAGAAACAAAGACTATTTGGTACTCTTTTTTTTGCTGATACTAACAATACATGTCATATGTTTACAATTCTTGAAGAAAGGTGGGAAACCGGAGAGGATAGTGTGCCATATACTTTGGCACAAATTACTTCTATACACTATCCTCTTTTGTTTCCCATCTTTCTTCGATAATTGACCCATACTGCTGATCACCATCTTTTCTCCACCTCCAGTTGTCGATAGGCAACAACAAGTTAACTTTCGCATGCACATGACATCAACTTTTACTATCACCAAAAAAAAAAAGAACTAATAGATGCCCTTTGTTTCTTATGGTAAAATTCTTTTTTTTTAGCAAATGCCTTGCAATTAAACTGTCACTTGATAAGGCAAAAGAATGTCTGGAACTTAAACATAGTTACTCATTCTAAATTCTCATACAGTTCCTTTTGTTCTTTCAACAACCTAGCAGCTCGCTTGGTGCAAGCAGTTGCACAAAGGAAGGTGAAACAACAAATGGAACTGTAAGGGGATTTAGAAAATTTAACTAAATTTTTGAATGAATAAATGAGCTGGGTGCCACATGATTAGCGGTCTGGGAAAGCCTAAAAGAAGAGATGGAACAAACAAAAGGCAAAAAACAAGAGCCTGCAACCCAAATGCGGGCCCAACACTGCTACAAAAACTGTAGCAAAACTCGACGCTACATTATATATAAGAGAATATTGTCACCCGATGGACTTGATGATTCCTGTTCTTCAGGTTTGCATACCCATTCCCATTATTGCATTCATCTATTTTAAGTTCTTCTTTTTTCTGACTTTCTAAAATCCCTTTTTCTCAATGGTTTGCAGCCGCATTCTATAGGCGATGATGATAACTTTGTACGCCTCCATTTTCCCAGCTGCATGTTCGTTGGCAGGGCAACCACACTTTTAGTTGCAGCCACAACATGCATTTAATGCTGATTATATATGTACATATCTGAGCCTTACTGAGATCAGAACATATAGCCCCTCGCTCAACTACGCTTGCTGATCCAAGGTATATTGCATTTGTACCATTTCATGATCCAATGTATATTTACTAATTATATGCTCCTATAGTAAAAACTGTCTATTCATTTCAGCATAGACGCTTATTCTAAGATCCTATGGTACACCCAATTGTGCAAAGAGATTCGAAACGACAAAATGACCTGTACAGATTCTCAAACCAGCTGCCTGCATTCCTTTTTTACTTCTATTCAAGTTACAGCCTCATAAAAAGAAGCTGAAGATCAAAAATATACAGAATATCAGTGATGGATGTACCGACACCGAACATAACTGCTGCCGCTTTTGCATGGTGTCTGCATCCATCATTGATATTTTGTTACTATTTTTGTCCTGTCAAAGTATTGATACTCACATTCTCAGTATATTTTATTGCCTACGACCAAAAGATAAGTGTTACTTATATCACTATGGTAAATTTAAAATGCAATTGCTGTTCGCATGGATAATCTCCTTAAACATTCTAACCATTACTGCTGTGGCGCTTAACTTATTTTCCTTTTTTTTATACCAGTGAATGATGCACAGTTATCTACTCCTGCTGCCATTTGTCAAACAGTTACAAATCCTGTAACGAATGCTAGGCAACCAGTCAGAACACACAGAACTCATGTTAACTGCCAACGCACAGGTAGTATTAATTATGTTTTCTTGCTATATGAGACTTTTATCTGTAACTAATGTTTGTTGCTCTTTTCACGATTGAAACTGACCCTGCTCCTACTGCATCTTCTAACTATAATCCTGTATCTCAATCGTTTGCAGCCGCATTCTTTAGGCAATGATGATAAGTTTGTACATCTCCATTTTCCCAACTGCATGTTCGTTGGCAGGGCAACCGCACTTTAAGTTGCAGCCACAGCGTGCAGTTAATGCTGATTACATATGTACATATCTGAGCCTTACTAAGACCAGAACATATAGCCACATGCTCAACTGCGCCTGCTGATCAAAGATATGTTGCATCTGCGCCATCTGGTACTACAGATGATCTTATGCAACTGTCAACTGTTGGTAGGAAAAGCATTCAATTACAGCAATTGCATTCAGATGGTACAATACCCATTCATGTTATACAACACCTGTCAATACTAGCAATTGAAGACTATTTGGTGTTGTTTCGTTCTTGATACTAACATTTGATATACTGCCTCTACAGTACTTACTTTTTTTCGTGCATATTTATGCCTGTCACTACACAAAATGTTTTAAACACAAATATGATGCGATTATAAAAGATAGATGGCAATTACAAGAGAGTGCTGTGATAAGTGGTTTGAGCCAAATCACTTTTTCGCACCATCCACTTCTCCTTCCCATGTACCTTTTTTAATCAAACCATGTTATTGATCAGAACTTTCTGTAAAACTCCATCTACAAGTATGCATAAATAAACTTACCATCATAGATATCATGCGTCAATTTTTTATATGCGCAAATAAACAAAATCAGATATTCTTCATTTGCTAATATTGACAGGCGCTGTAGCAACATCATGAACTAGCCTACAGGTAATCTTCACTATCAATCCTTCACATTCACTTGCTTTTCGTAATATGTTATATGTTTTAATGCTCAGGAAATTTATGCGTTCCACGGAATTACAAATTGTATGGATTCCTGTGTTCTTACCAACCTATTTGGATTAAAAACAAAAACGTAAGTACCACACTATCACTTGACTTAAATTCTTAATTTTATTTACTGAAATATCTTACAATCAACATAAATTTGCTTCACATAGAAACTAGCCTTTATTGAAACACATATCTTACAATCGACTAGCATTAACCATAAAACATCCTCCAATTGCATCCACACAATTAGAAACGCATTACACCTTGAAGTTTCATAATAAACACATCATTGTTACGCGCATTTAACCCAAATTCAGCTGCTATTAAGCGCATCTGCATGAGTTTCTGTTCATCTTTTGCTATCACTTCTCTTAGATACTCCGCTGTTTTCTGAGCATGAGTATTTCCAACACCTTCAAGCTCTTGAATAAAAGAAAGCCTGTCGCGGTTAACACCAGCCAACCTATCACAAATCACACTCAGTTGTTGTGCCATATGAACATCCTCGATACTAGCTTGGCGACAATACAAAACTAATATGTCAGACCAACTATTAGAATTGGCCTCAACTCTTAGCTGATCACACTTAGGATGCCTAGACATTTTCTTTTCTTTGTTTTCCTACACACTTATCAAATGAGTTATGAAAACAAATGTCCATTTCAGCTATCTTAAATAGGAAAACCAAATCCAAGACAGACAGTCACGAGATTGTCTTCTAAAAGCAAAAAAAACAAAATGCCCATATCTATAATGCACACTGCCGACATCTACTCACCCATAATTGGACATTACTGTTTTGCAGGTTTCGTACTTATGCTCATAGACTTTTTTACAAATGCCAGATTCTTGACAGGTATCCAAACTTGCCAGCCACATACTATAGACTAATTTATTCTACCTTGCCTTTTTCAAAGCATTAAACATTATTGAACTGAAGGTCTTAAAAGTGGCCAGAAATAAACAAACAAATGCTAACAGTATATCTTATCTATCATTTCTTTATTCCTTGCTAATGAACCTCTCGCTTGGTTTCATTGGTTTTAGTGATTAAGTAAGTTATTGCAATTAATTAGTGCATGGGAGGTGCTAATCTTATTAGTTATGCAACTATGGTTTCAGATCTTCGATGTTCATTCATCTGCTAGAATGGTTCTATATATCTATTGCAAACTTAAGTATTTCACATTGATTATCTAATGATATTTCTATTTGTTTGTTAATTTGCAGAAGCACTGCTTTCCTTATATGGTGCTCATACCTGTTCTAATTAGATGTTCTACCCGTCAGTCAAATGGCTGCTGCTAAGGCGTTGTGCTGTAAGTTTCTTTCTGTTTATGTATCTTTAAGCGTTTAGTGTTTATAATGTTTTCTGATATGTATTCTGTACATGTTTTTGTAGCTGCTACAGAACCTTCTATTTGTTTTCCTAATGGTGGTCGTTCGCAGTTACAGACATCGTCTTACTTTCGGTTGAATCAGGTTATCAAATAAACATTAGTATAATAAGCTGTTGTGATCAGCCAATTTTTTTTTTTTTTTTTTTTTTGCCCCAGATATGTCTAACCACTTTCCTTATATGGTACTCATGCCTCTTCTAATTATACAATTGCCATTTACAGATTACTCCAGCACCTCACATCTCAAAGAGGTCATTTCTTATATTCACAGCAAGCTTTCTCTCATCTTCATAAGCAGCCACCAAAATCAGACTTTGCTCCAAAGCAGGCCCGAAATTCCGATTACTTCCATTTGTATATGTTGTTTGACTTAGAACAAGATTCGTTGTATAACACAGCAGAACAACCGACAAACATAGCAAACACTTCGTCGCCGTTGCGGCGGTTCGACGCACATCTCGTTCAATACAAATGGTGAGCATTTTAAAGGGAAATCATCACTAAAATGTCATGAATATTTGATGTTATCACTTACAGGTTTACATCCGCCTAAAGACAATGTTGAAGACAATTAAGAGACGTGTTACAAAGGTTATTCGTGTACCCTGTAAAACTTAATAATACATCCTTTGCAAATCAAGTGAGTTATGCGTATAAAGGCTGAAGGCTCATCCTTAACTAGTAGCATGTATATGAGTACTGAACTTGGATTCGGTATAGATAATCGCGTGTCCTCAACCATTAAACTTTCCTATTAGAATTCATCATATGATTATTTAACGATTTACAAATTCGTCTCAAGGCTGAAACAATGCCTCCCTTGACAATGATTCCAAATCATGAAATATGCCGATAAAAATTTTAGTCTCATATCGTGAGTAACTTCCCACATCAAGTCGGGTCGTTTAAAAGAGTGGTATATATAGTTCAGGAGTAATTTAGGCCTACCATAGTTTACTCTCAAATAACTAGTTTTTTTTTTTTTTTTTTTTTTTTTAATCATGGTCTCCGATCTTTTAGCCGATTAATCCACGGAGTTTGAACTTATCGCCATAAATACTCAAACCGAGTAAAGCCTTCATTTTTCAGAAAGTTGGCGTAACCACTTCAGAGTTGTTTGCATCTAGCAGGAATTAAACTGGTTTGTTTTCTTTACGCTTGTCTAAAACAATACTATCTCTATAGTGAGAAAACGCTTGTCGAAATAACACTATCTCTATAGTTATAAAATTATTTTGTAACTTACTCCGTATCAATCTTCTACATGTCAATTACGGAGGATCTTTACTGTGTAAAAAAGTTGTGCTGATGTCAACTGAACTATTTTTTACAACTATCTATGTCACATGTATTCTACTTTCCATCTCAAACCTAAATGCTATGCTT
Organism: Artemisia tridentata subsp. tridentata; assembly: GCA_021014915.2. NCBI lineage: Eukaryota > Viridiplantae > Streptophyta > Magnoliopsida > Asterales > Asteraceae > Artemisia > Artemisia tridentata. The sequence goes on from CP139507.1 coordinate 86,548,378, forward strand.
TGCTAAAAAAATTATGATTATTCTCTTAAGGTAGCTGCCATTCATATGATGTTAAAAATGATTTAATCATGATGGTTTCTAAGTTTTTGACACATTTATTGATACCAATTTTAAAATTAATAAAGACAAAAGTATATTGAAGTGAATATACCAAGAAAAATATTATTTTTTGTGTCATTATTTGGCAATAACAATACAAACAAACCCACTTTAGACAAATTTCAAATTGGTCAATCCATTTAAGAATAAGAGCAATAGGTGTCACTGCATCCTAAAACTACTCATTTAAATTTCACGGGGTATCACATCACCATGATAAACCTCCATTTACAACCCCCCTTATTATAACATAACCACAACTTACTCATTTGGGTCCCACCACTTCTTATTTTTTTTATTTAATTTATCAAATAAACTAAATTTATTTCATTCAAATAATACAAATAACATTTTTCTTAAAGTTACAAAAATAATTATTAAAAAAAAATCTTCTAAACCGTTTTTTTTTTTTTTAAAAAAAACAAAACAAAACAAACTTTCAAATACAAAATAAGCCCACTTCCATTCATCCCATTCCAGCCCAAAAAATAAATAAATATATAAATCATTCTTCTTCCTTTTGCAGCCTGTACACACACTTGCAAAAACAACAACACCAACAACAAAACAAAACTTGCAAACATTAACACACAAACACAAAATTAAAACACAGTTAAGAATTAAAAGGAAAAAAAAAATGTTGTCTGACAATCGTACAATTCACAAGCTCGCCGTGCAGACGAGTAACCTTCAAATGGCGAGCCACGGCGAGTTTGGGTAGTGTCATGGCGAGCCACGGCGAGCTGCCATATCACCCACGGTGAAGGGCAACAAAGCCCACACCGTCCGCTCTAATATTTATCATTCTTTTAAGTACGTTCAAAATAAAGCATGTAACCTTTTATTAAATGGATTTTTGCTAAGCATTGTGGGTGCGGACACTAGAAAACCCACGAGAAGCTATTATTTGTTCGGTTCTTTACGGGATCACCAGCCCTTCATGGACAGCAAAACCCAAAACCTTTCTTTTGCGTGAGTTAAGTCCCGAGAGTAAATAGAGCAAGAAAAATAGTTTTGAAGAGAGAGAAATTACATTGTTATTTATTGTCGGTTGTTGTGTGTACGGAGGTATTTTTAAATGATAGAAAATAGAAAGAAAATAAAGAAAATGAGAGAACGTATTGCAATGGTTGAGAAAAAGTTGAAGGAAATGAAAAAAGAAAGTGTTTTTGATGATGTGGAGATGATGTTGCGAAAGAAAACAATCAACCACACCCTCCACCCTAACAAGGGCTCGGTTTAGTTATGTTGAAGATGAAAGTTTAAGTGAATTTTATTAGAAATGTATCCAAATTACGCTTTTTATAGGCATAATTAATATTCATTTAATGCACTTTTAATATAAAAATAAACTTTATGTTTAATAACTAGTACACCCTAACAAATGACCATTAGAAACTTGTAAGCAAAACCCATATTATAATACTTTAGGTTTTCGTTAAGCAATCTGTACTTATATTCTTTGATATGTGGCCGCCAAAAGATACATCTAGTTAAACGGAGAAAGAATATTGTTCAGGCCACTTAGGTTATGTTTGGTAAAGACAGAAAGTAGTAGTGGAAAACAGTTGCAGTAAGCAGTAGCATGAAGCAGTAGTTGTTTGTTTTGATAAAGTATTTTGTAACATAGCAGTATAGTTATAATCAGGCAGTGGAAACGCTAGTTGCTCGCAAATGCTATTAGAAGTAGCATTTTGATTTGGTGCGTTTAGAAAAAGTAGGAATGCTAGTTGCTTGTTTTCAAACAAGCATTTCGAAGTTGTTTAAGTAAGAGCAAGCGCCTTTGGAAAAGAAATTTGAATCGCTTTGTGGCGGGATAAGCTGTGATCTTATTCCTAACTCGGGATAAACACTAACAACTAGTTGCTAGTTGTTTCAAATGCTCTTAAATGCTTGCTACCAGCATATCTTCCTTTAAAGGTATGTTTGAATTGATGTACACGGCCTAACATATTCCGTGGCTCTTTTCGGACTTTTTCTTGATCATCTCAATATTATCTCAATACAAATCTTCGTCAATTCATAGATCAGCCTTTCTTTTCACTTGCATACGTAGACGGAACTTGAACGTTTTTGTCGGAGGGGCCAACTTGTAAAGTAGTTATTTTAAGGGGCCGATATACAAAACGCTGAAGTTTTTGTATTAAACATGACTAAAACTAGTATTATAAGGGTATAAAGTGTATATAGAGTCAAAAATTTTAGAGGGACCACACCCTCCCTGGACCCCTTATATGTTCGTCCCTGCTTGGCATATATGGAAAGTAAAAAAAAAAAAAATATATATAAATATTTATCAATCGTGAAACAAAACTTCTTATCATATGTCCAAACATCTGATTGTTGTTATTTGTTCTAGTTCAAAGATCATATATTCATTTTCCGTACATTGATCACTCTTGAATTGTCTACTTATAAATTTAGTGGATTGAATGTGTGAATGTTGGGTTATGGGCTCAAGTTCTTTTAATTGGCCTTTGGGCTATATTGGGCCTGAATCCCTTTCAATATTCCATACACACCGATCTACGCCTGACCTATGCCTAAACTAGATGGTACTTGGGAACCATCTTAGACGCCAAAATTCTTTAGTAACGTTATAGTGAAAAAATTAAGGAACCACTTTAGAAAATGTTTTTACGAAAATGTAAGTAACAACAACTTAATTACAGCAAAAATTATTTTAAAGCTTTAAGGAAACTTTTGCCTGAAAGAAATTATAAGTCGATATGGCAGAAAGAAATGATAAAAGTATGTACTTTTATATTATTGTGTTGTTAATGCTCATGTTATATTCACTACTTCTCACTCCAAATTTAACTGGTTATCGTATATAAAATAAAAAACTATCGATATTTATTTCTTCCGTCTCAAAATAAATATCCTTCATTTCTGTTTTAGAATATCTCAAAATAAACCAGGTTTTATAATCAACTCAGTCGATTCGCCGGTTCGACCACCGGGTCAAACCGGTTTTCTACGAATATAAAAAACAGTAATATAGATACTTTTCACAAACAACTAATTGGTTGTGCAGATTTAATCGTCATCGAATCCACATGAAGATCTTAAATATGTCATTTATACACAACATTTCCTCACGGATTCAACACGTTGATTAAAAACATACATGTGAAAGTAAGTTGATTCAACACGTTTATTAAGTGTTTTATGTAATCCAAATATCACTATACAAAGTATCTGCCCCTTATAAAATCTCGTTTCTATGCACTGATACTCATCTAGTATTTATAAAACTTAAAATGATTTATAAATTGAGATATCATAATGAGAAAAGCTTTATAGTGACAGGAATTGAAATATGTTTAAAATCATAAACCTTTTTAATATAATGCATATAACTCATTTAATCCACCATATATTTAAAAAGCTTTATAAAGTTTTAGCATAGTAACAATAGATTTATGAATGAACAGGCTTAATATCATTATAGCAGGGTACTGTGCATTGCGGTGGCGGGTACCCTGTGATTAAAGTCCACGTATCAACAAAATAACAATGATGAGCTGATTAACCTGAAGAAAATGATCCCCATTCGGCCTGATTCACCCGTTTTTACAGTTTCTGATGGTCCTCTCAGGTTCATTTTCAGACGGATTTTATTGCCTAGCTGAACCGGTCGCGACTCTGGTTCCCTGTTAAACCAGTTTAACTCGTTGGTCTGGTCCGGTTTTTAAAACCAGATGTACCATAAACTTGTTTGCATATAAATTGTATAAAGCTTTGTGTGTTTTTTTAGTTTGTACAATATGTATAATAACATGTATTTTTCATTTTAGGGTGTTTGAAAAAGAACATTTATTATAAGAATTGAAAAGTCAATAGCTAGTTATGGTTATAGACATTTATTTTCTTATATTAAATTACATTGTACTTTTTTTATTAATCTTTTTAAAACATGTCTACAAAAATGTTTTAAAGTGTTGTCAATAATGCTATTAAAGTTATACTTATTAAAATTTGTCATAATAAGTAAGTGTGTTGACTTAATATTTTAACACTTCTATTTTAGGAATGTCCTAAATAATTTATAATGTAGTAGAAATATAACATAGAAATATTATGAACCTTTTAAAAATGTTTACAGTTGAAGATGCTCTAAATTTACGATGTTAACTTTATAGCTCTTTTTTCTTAAAAATTACCAATCTCAACACTTAGAGTAATGGGTACCCTGGAGCCATGGCTTCGTGCCATGGCTCAAAATTCCCTGCCACATCAGCAAAAATCTCTATGGCACCAGAAATCCCACGGCATCACATTCTGGGCGGTACCCACGGCACCAGAAAATGTGGTGCCGTCGTCCACTTTTTTTTTTTTTTTTTTTTTTTTTTCACATAAAATAAAACATACACAATATTAACTACATACATGTTCGAACATTTATTTAATAAACTTGTTAATTATCAAACATTTAATTAAACAATATAAAAAACTAAATACAACCAAATTTATAATCATTCTAGGATGCCCCAAATTCAATATATCAGCAAGCAAAGAATCAATGTTACGGTAAAGTCAACACTCAACAGTGACACATATATTACAATCCACTAGATATGATTAAGGCCCGTTCCACTTAAACAACCAACCCATTTCTTAATTTTCGGAATTAAAGCCCAAATCCAAATAAGTATAACCCTAATCATCATGATTTAAATACCACACATTAACTTTTCTCACACTTTAACCCTAATCTCATTCTCATACGCAGTCAATACACCTTATCACTCCAGCAATATTTTCTGTCTAACTTCACAAACCCATTTTGAAGAACCCAACAATGATAGCAGTAATTATACTTCAACAATGATAACTTCACAAGAAAAGCAGCCTTATCACTCCAACAATGATAGCAGGTCCTTCATTTCACCAACCTTATAACTCCTTCAACGAAACACAGTTAACACTTCATTCGAATAAGTAGCAAAGCAGGTCCTTCATTCGAATAAGTAGCAAAGCAAAAAAAAAAAAAAAAAAAAAAAAAAAAAAAAAAAAAAAAAAAAAAAAAAGAAAAAATCGATGGCGTGGGCTGGTGGCTACGGCACCAGCCACCATGGCGCGACCGGCGGTACCGTGCGCCGTCAGCCATGGTTGGCTGGTGGCCATGGCTTGAGCCATCAGCCAAGGGTACCCTTTGCTCTTACAGATTAGAATAACTAAAATCGACACTTCTTCTCACTAACAAAATTTACACTATGTGTAGGTGCGTAAACCCATTTGCGCATACAGTGGTCCAGAAAAAGGTAGCAGACATTTGCCTTTTGTTAGTGGTCTCCTTTGTTTCCAATTTTTTACACTAATTATTATAAATAAATAAAAAAAAAAAAAAAAAAAAAAAAAAAAAAACCTTATTGCCAACATATTTTTTGAAACTTTTGTAACTACTCTTTTTAGACAAAAGAACGTTACTACGGCGGCCATCATTAACAATGCATACTAGAAACTTCTCTTGAGAAAACCTCATAGTTTCTATTTTTTATGTTTTTTAGTCTCTTTGAATTTTTATTGTGATCATGTCTCATTTTATACAACTTTTGAACAATCCATTATAGTACAATTGTGATAAATGAAAATATGAAAAGTATATTTTTTAGACGGTGGCAATTGCTGTTAGGAATATAAATATTCATATGAAAGACTCGGTCACCCCGAGTATCTATTAGCATTAAGTTAGCCTATTAGTATTAGTTTAGTTATCGTAATACTAGTTTAGTCATAGTAGTATTCATGGAGTTGGGTCGGGTCTTTACCCACTGTAAGCCCACTTCATAGCCCATGGTGGCACCATGTCAATTGTATATATACCCTTCTCCATCTAATGGATAGGATTGGTTGTTCATTAATACACACACAACAAGTGTGTTTCTCTCACTAGAACTTCCCCTCTCTACTCTCTACTCTCTCTCTCTCTAAAATGGCTAACATAATCTTTCATAACCCACGACCTCCCGAATTCCACATAATCAACATATGAATCGATCCTACAATTGGTATCACAGCCAAGGTTGTTACTTTGTTGATTTTTGTGGTTCGATTATTGTGTTTTAAGCTGCTTTACCAAGTTTTTTTGTGATCAGAAATTTTTTTTTCTCTTACTTGTGTGGTAACAGTTTATACACAGTATTATGTATCAAATATGGGTCAAAAAGTCATCAAAGTCTCACTATCAGTTTCAGTTATCTGTTTCTTGTGGTCCTTTTTTGTGTCACGTTAACAGTTTATTGTAAATTATCATTTTTTATGACGTTTTGTTACAAAACCGTGAATAAGTGGTCAGCAAACATGGTCGATCTGGGTTTAAACAATTGTTCTTCATTGCGTTTTGATTAAAGTAAAAACCCATATCCGTTTTTTTAGGGAAAAGTACGAAAATGACATGTGACTGCGGTTTGACTGGTAGTTGCGTTTTGTCTGATCTATCCATTGCGTTTTGATGTGTTGGGAATTAAATGTTCTGAAGATTAGTATTGGAAATTACATGTTCACAAGATCAGTTCTGCTCAAAGAAATACTCTAAGTATCATTCTACTGCTAGTGCATTTGATTCTACTGCTAGCGCTAAACATTCTACTGCTGAATGATGTTGCTGTTGGTGAAGAAGATTCTACTGCTAAGTGGATAACTGTTGACGTATTCTACTGCTGGTTGGATAAGTATACGAAGATATTATGTGTATAATAGTCAACAATACACGGTAGATAATATCTTTAGACAAAGTGTTCAGTAACAAGTTGTAAACACAGATACATGTTGTATCTTAATGACTGACACTCTCAAGCATGTGTTCGATTAGACTTGATAATATTTGTAAAGATCTTTCTTGGACTATAAATGAGAGATCTTAGACTAGATATTAAGTGTGTTAAGATTTGCAAAGAATAGAACTTGAATATCTGTTAAGAGAAAAGAACAAACACAACAATATCACAAGTCATAGAAACATTAAGATTCAAGGTTTTGTAATCCTAGTGATAGTGAAGATCACTCGTATTATTTTGAATAATATTGAATCGTTTGGTGATAAACTTTCTTTGTTCATTGTTCTTCAACAAACATAACTGTTCCATTTCCATAACTAAATAAACCTTCTAAGTGTGGTTAAGTAGATTCCGCATACTTAATCATATTAACTCAAGATATCATACACACACGTTATAAAAAGGACTAACACCCTTCAAGTGCATCGAATCCTCTCAGTTGGTATCAGAGCAAGGCTGATATCTGTGATTTAGAAGAAGAACAAGAAATGGATGTGGAAAATACTCAGGCTACGAATATTGCTGCAAAGTTGCCCATGATCAAACAGAATGAGTTTGAGTTGTGGAGGTTAAGGATTGAGCAATACTTTATGGTTCAAGATTATGCTCTTTGGGATATCATTATGTATGGTGATTCTTTTTCACTAGGTTATTCAGATGTCATTCTTGAAGGCAAAACAATTCGGAAAAGGAATATTGGACCATCTTCCAATGAAGAAAGGATACAGAAGAGGAATGATCAAAAAGCAAGGAATTTGTTGCTTATGACCATTCCAGGTGAACAGATGCTATCTTTTAGCAAGTATCCAGATGCAAAAACTCTTTTTGAAGAGATTTGTGCATGGTTTGGTGGTAATGAAACTACCAAGAAAACACAGAAGACATTGCTGAAACAACAATTTGAAAACTTCAGTTCAAATAGCAATGAAACTCTTGATAAGCTGTTCTCAAGATTGCACAAGCTTGTCAGTCAGTTAGCTGTGTTGGGTGTTGAGATAGCCAAGGAAGATCTCAACATGAAGTTCTTAAGAAGCCTATCTGATGACTTCCATACTCATGTGGTTGTCTGGATGATGAAACTCAATGATTTGTACAACAATTTTAAAATTGTTGAACAAAGTCTAAAGAAGTCTGGAAACTATAGTACTAGTTCTGGGAATGTGGCACTCTTGTCATCTCCTAGTATTAGTAAGTCAGAAGAGGTAGATGAAGATGCAGGTGTTTCTACTGCTAACTATGGTGGTCCTACTACTAGTTCACAAAAGAATGCTGCTGGACTTGGAGATCCATCATTCTATGTATTCATGTCTAGTCAAACTAGTGGTTCTCCTCTAACTCATGAAGACCTTGATCAGTTGGATGATAATGATTTAGAAGAGATGGATATCAAGTGGCAAGTTGCTTTACTTAGCATGAGGGCTAAGAAGTTCTAGCAGAGAACTGGTAAGCAGATTACGATTAATGGTAATGAAACTGTTGGGTTTGATAAGAAGAAAGTAGAGTGTTTCAACTGTCACAGGTTAGGATACTTTGCTAAAGAATGTAGAAACCCAAGAAAGCAGGATAATAGGAACACATGGTATAAGCAAGAGAAGTAGAAGGAAGTCACAGTGGAAGAGCCAAGGGCTATGCTAGCCATTGATGGTGTTAGCTATGATTGGAGCTTCATGGCTGATGAGGAGGAAGCACCAAAAGAAGTTGCAATGGTAGCCACTGAGACTGCACTAATGGCCTTTTCTGATTCTGAGGTAAATTCTATAATCAAATGTACTGAATCATGCTCTGCTCTTAATGCTTATGAAAATCTTAAAAAGAAGTCTGATGATCGACTAGAAGAGTTATATAATGCATTAGCTAACTTAGCTAATCATAAAAGAGGTATAGCTGTTCTTGAAAAACAAATCTTGCATTTTCAAGGAAATGAATCTAGGTTTACTGATGACATGAATGGACTAAAAAGAAACATAGAGTTCAAAGATGAGTGTATTACTGTGCTGAATGAATCCCTAGCAGATTACAAAAAGAAATGTGAAAATGTTAAGATCACAGTAGACACTCTAGATAATTCCTTAGTTAGAATCAATAAACTTTGGGAAGCTCAAATTATTAATAAAGCTAAGTCTGGTTTAGGTTATAAATCTGTTCCTTCACCATATAGAGGTGTTCCTTCACCTCCAGGTATTGACCTAGCACACACAGGCTTTGATGAGTTTCAAGAACCAAAAATGGAATATGGTTCTTTGTCTGCTAAGAACACTAATGTAGAAGAAGTAAGTGAGAGTTTAAGTAAAACTTCACTTCCTGAGGACAAGGTGTCCTCTGTTAGGAAATCAGATGCTATAGTTGTTGAGGACTGTACAACTGATAATGATGAAGATGATCAGGTTATGTCTAAACCTGAAGTGGTTAAGAAAGCAGGAATAAGTGTTCCTAAAGTGGTCAAAATAGATGCTGTTAGGCCTAAATCAAACATTACACATGTTATGCAATCAGTTAAATATTGTGAACAATATAAAACCATCAACAAGCCCAGAGGTAACCATAGAAATTGGAATAACCTCAAGTCTCACCAACTAGGTGATGACTTTGCTTTTTATAACAAAGCTTGTTACACATGTGGTAGTTTTGACCATCTTGCAACTTTCTGCAACTAAAGGGTAGCTGGGTATACAAACAATAGGGTGAACTTCAAAAGGAAAACAACTAAAGATCACTCTAACTTTACTAGAATAAAACCCAGAGCAGTTACAAAAGCAGTTTTTCTTACTGCTAGACCATATATGACTGTTTACCCAAAACAAACAGCTAAAGGTGCAAAAAAACTTTCAAACATGCACCAAAGACTGTTCAAAGGCCCATTCAATCAAAAGCAGTGGTCCAAAAACAAGTTTGGAAACCAAAGGGAACAACTACAAAGCAAGCAGTTTCTACTACTAAGCATGTAGTTCATACTGCTGCTTGGAAAAACAGGGCAAATGTTGTTAAGGCCTCAGCATGTTGGGTTCTTAAATCCAATGTTGCATCAACTGTTCTCAAAAGATTACATTTCATTGATGCAAGAGGCAGATCCAAGTCAGTAATGGCTTGGGTCCCCAAAGGAAACTAATATTCCTCATTTTTGTGCAGGAACATTCAACTGATAAACAAGAGAATCAATGATACTCAGATAGTGGATGTTCAAGGCACATGACAGACAACAAGTCCTATCTTTCCGATTTTCAAACATTAGATGGTGGCTATGTTACTTTTGGAGGAGGTATTGGTGGCAAAATTTCTGGTAAAGGTACCATTAAAACTGGAAATTTAGATTTTGAAGATGTGTACTATGTACAAGAGCTTAAGTATAATCTTTTTAGTGTCTCACAAATGTGTGACAAAAAAAATAAAGTTCTTTTTACTGAGACTGAATGTTTTGTACTTTCTTCTGATTTTAAGATGCCTGATGAAAGTCAAGTACTTCTTAGAATTCCAAGAAAAGCCAATATGTACAGTGTTGATATGAAGAACATTGTTCCTAAAGAGGCTCTTACTTGTCTTGTTGCAAAGGCCACATTGGATGAATCAATGTTATGGCATAGGAGGCTTGGTCACATTAACTTCAAAACCATAAATAAGATCGTTAAGAATGGTTTGGTAAGAGGTTTACCTCAAAAACGATTTGAAAATGACCAAACATGCATTGCTTGTCTAAAAGGCAAACAACACAAAGCCACTTGTAAGCCCAAAATTCTTAACTCTATCAATCAATCATTGTTTATGCTTCATATAGATTTATTTGGACCTACTTCTGTTAGTAGTATGAAGCATAAAAGATATTGTCTAGTTGTTACTGATGACTATAGTAGATTTACATGGGTCTTCTTTTTAGGTTCTAAGGATGAAACTTCTAACATTCTTAAGACATTTATTACTCAGATAGAAAACCTAGTAAGCAAAAGAGTAAAAGTCATTATATGTGATAATGGGACAGAGTTTAAGAATAGAGTTATGGATGACTTCTGCAAGGAAAAAGGTATTAGGAGAGAATTTAGTGTAGCTAGAACTCCTCAGCAAAATGGAGTAGCTGAAAGGAGAAATAGAACACTCATAGAAGCTGCTAGAACCATGTTAGCCGACTCTAAGTTGCCTATCACTTTTTGGGCTGAAGCAGTCAACACTGCTTGCTATGTTCAAAATAGGGTTTTTGGTTGTGAAATCTCACAATAAGACATCATATGAGCTTTTTAGAGGTAGAACTCCTGCAATAGGACTTCTTAGACCTTTTGGATGTCATGTGACAATTCTGAATACCTTAGACCATCTTGGAAAGTTTGATGGCAAAGCAGATGAAGGATTCTTAGTTGGATATTCTCTTAATAGCAAAGCTTTTAGAGTATACAACTTGAGAACTAGAAGAGTAGATGAAAACCTGCATGTGGAATTTTTAGAGAATAAATCCAATGTAGCAGGTCAAGGTCCTAATTGGCTATTTGATCTTGAGTCACTAACCCATTCTATGAATTATGTGCCTGTTGTTGCAGAAACTAATGATTTTTCAGGTTCACAAACAACAAATGAGGCAGGGTTAGACAAGGAGACAAATCAAGATCATGTATGGATGCCAATAAGTACCAGTGTGGCTTCAACTTCAACAAATGATGAATCTTCTTCTGGTAAAGCTAAAGAAGATGTTGAAGATGAACACAAGGAAGATGGAACCAAAGAACAAGAAAATGTTTCTACTGCTGGCCCTTCAGACTCAAATGAAGCAAATTTCTCAGATAAAGAGGTGGATTTGAGCAATATCTCACCTAACTATCAAGTTCCTTCTACTCCACACACCAGGATTCACAAAGTCCACTCCCTAGAAAATGTGATTGGAGATGTACAATCAGGTGTGAAGACAAGACAACAACTGATGTCTTCAGACCAACAAGGGCTTCTTGATGCCCTTTATTGTTAGACCCATTTCCCGGGTATTGGGACCCCACCCTAGATGAAGTTGATCCGAGCCTAAGTATGTTTGACTAAGAGTATGTAGTTGTCTAAGGGCAAATAGTTATAGTATTAAGTGTTAGTCTGTTATAGCCTAGATGCGGCGTATCCAAGAAGTTACATGCGGCGTATGGTAGAATGGAAAGTATAACCGACTTGTTATAGTCTATGCGCCGTATTGGAGAAGGAGATACAACATATATAAGGGTTAGCATGGATGCGGCGTATCTATGCAGATAGATACGGCGCATCGACCTTAAATAAGCAGAATTGACAGAATTGCCCTTGTAGCTAGAAACTTCCCCATTTATCTATAAGTTTCCACACTCTCCTGTAAAAGAGAGTGTGTTTTCTGTGGGTGTCGAACCAAAAGAGAAAGAGAGGGAAAGACGATGAGATGATGATGGTTTAATGGTGATAATTCAAGGGTTAAGTCCATAGCTTGTTCCTAGCATGTTTATCAAGTAAGTAATGATGCTTAATTAGTGTTTAATTGATGATTAAGAATTTAGGGTTTGTGAACCCTAACTTGGGATTAAAGGGTAAATGGTGTTTTAAGATAATTAAGAAGTAATGATGATTATATGATGAGTTTATAATGGGTTTAAGTTAGTAAATGATGGGATTGATTATCATATAATCAATATATGATTATATGATGATTAGAAGTGTTTAGAGGTTAGTTATGGTTGTATTAACCATGATTATAGTTAATGATTATGTATTATATGTTATGTATGATTATGTGTTTTAGGATGCTTATGAGGATGATGATGATGATGGAAGAATATGATGATGATGATGTCCTTGTTATGATGTAGCTTGGATTAAGGTAAGTAAACCGGTATAATGTAAAGTTATAATGATTTCTATGCATTATGTGTTATGTGGCTTATATGTTAAGGTTATGGTTGTTAGCATAGAGATTATAAGTCTAGTGGATGTGTTAGTATGAGTGGATTAAGGAAAGGAAAAGGTTAAGGCTTGGTTGGTTAAGGTATGTGTTTATGCTCAATGATATGGGATTAATGGTTGTATAATATGTAATGTGTTGAATGAAGTATAATGTTAAGTTATACCCGTTTTACTTACTAAGCATTCTTGCTTACGGTTTAAGTGTTTAATGTTTTGTAGGCGAAAGTATTGAGATGAAGGCTTGGATAAGGATTAATGTTGGATATGCGATTGGTAGAAGGAATTGGTAAGAAAGTAGAGCTAGGTAGAATACCGAGCTCAAGTCAAGTTTGTACCCCCGTTGGTCTTTTAATGGATTGTGATGTAAAGTCAAGTGTCAAAATGTATGTTAAAGGAGTTATAACGTTTTGGTAGTTATTTGATGAGTCAAAGATTGGTTTATGTGTTTTGAGTAAAGTTAAAGGGGTGTTTGGTTTATGTAGGAAATTACCCATTTTGGGGTTGCAAACGGGTCAATTGCCGTGTATTACAGTTTGTTATGGTTTTGAATGTAAAGTGAGTGTTTTGATACAAGTTATAGTGTTGTATTGAGTTGTGGGTGAGTATTGAGTTTATGCAGGTCTTCCTGCTGATGTTCTGTGTCGGATGGGTAGATACGGCGTATCTAATATATTAGATGCGGCGTATCAGCAGTTTAAGGTGATGCGGCGTATCACTTTAGATGGATACGGAGCATGGTCTCTCAGCCGTGATACGGCGTATCCCTCAAAAGGATACGGCGTATCGGTGGTCACAGAAGGATTGTCTGGTTGTGTTATAAAGTTTTATGTGAAATGTTTTGAAGGGTTTTCGTGTATATGTTCTTGCAAGTATTTTTAAAGGGTTAAATGTTATAGATTCTTGTCTTTGAAAGAAGAGTGAAAGTATGTATGCTTTAGTCAAATGTTTCCGTGTAAAAAGTCAAAGTTTTTGGTATAAACGGGCACGGGGTGTAACATTTATGCTTCAAAGCAGCATGAGTTTTCAAACTCTTGCTTGTTTGTATGTTTTCTCTCACAGGCAGAACCAAAGAACATTCTTAAAGCCCTAGATGATTCAAGCTGGGTGGAAGCTATGCAAGAGGAGCTTCTTCAGTTCAAGATTTTGAAGGTTTGGGTGCTAGTTGATTTACCTAAGGATGAAAAGGTAATTGGCACTAGATGGGTTTTTAAGAATAAAAGGGATGAAAGGGGCATAGTGATTAGGAATAAGGCTAGATTAGTAGCCCAAGGGTACACACAAGAAGAAGGTATAGACTATGATGAGGTTTTTGCTCCAGTAGCAAGACTTGAGGCAATTAGGCTTTTCTTAGCTTATGCTTCATTTATAGGCTTCACAGTTTATCAAATGGATGTCAAGAGTGCATTTTTATATGGAACTATTGAAGAAGAGGTGTATGTCTCACAACCTCCAGGGTTTATTGATCCTGACCATCCAGAAAAAGTGTACAGAGTAGTTAAGGCTCTTTATGGCCTTCATCAGGCACCAAGAGCATGGTATGAAACACTAGCTTCCTACTTATTAGAAAATGGATTTCAAAGAGGGAAGATTGATCAGACATTATTCATCAAGAAGCACAAGAGTGATCTTTTGCTAGTTCAGGTGTATGTGGATGATATCATCTTTGGATCTACAAGGAAGGAGATGTGTTTGGAGTTTGAGAAGCTTATGCATGATAAGTTTCAGATGAGTTCCATGGGAGAACTTACATTCTTTTTGGGTCTGCAAGTTAAGCAATCTAGTGAAGGAATATTTATTAGTCAAGATAAATATGTTGCAGAGATACTTAGAAAATTTCAATTTGCTGATTCAAAAATGGCAAGCACACCAATGGACTCTGAGAAGCCACTTCTTAAAGATTTAGATGGAGACAATGTAGATGTACACACTTACAGATTTATGATAGGTTCTTTGATGTATCTCACATCATCAAGACCTGACATCATGTTCTCTGTTTGTGCTTGTGCAAGATTTTAAGTAACTCCAAAGGTTTCTCATTTAACAACAGTTAAGAGGATTTTTAGATATCTCAAGGGTCAACCTAGGTTGGGTCTATGATATTCAAGGGAATCACCTTTTGACTTGGTAGCATTTTCGGATAGTGATTATGCTGGTGCTAGCTTGGACAGAAAGTCAACAACTGGAGGATGTCAATTCCTTGGGTGTAGACTTATCTCATGGCAGTGTAAGAAGCAAACAATTGTAGCGACTTCAACAACTAAAGCTGAATATGTAGCTGCTGCAAGTTGCTGTGGTCAAGTCCTATGGCTTCAAAACCAACTTCTTGACTATGGGTACAATTTTATGAACACTGTCATACATATTGATAATAGTAGTACAATTTGCATACTTAAAAACCGAGTACAACATTCTAAAATAAAACACATTGAAATTAGACATCATTTTATTAGAGATTGTAATGAGAAAAAGTTGATTCAAGTTCATAAAATTGATTCTGAACACAACTTTGCAGATCTTCTCACTAAAGCTTTTGATGTTGGAAGGTTTCAATACTTGGTAGCAAGTATTGGGATGCTTAGTCATCAATGATTTAAAACTATGTGTTTTTGTATATAAATTTTTGATTGTACTGCTGGATTTATAAAATACTACTGTTAGTGAAAAGTTTGTGCTGCTGGTACAAATTTCTGTTTGTTAAGTTCATATTTGTTAGTCATATCTATGATACTGCTATAAGACATATGCTTTACATTTTGTTTCTTGGTTTTGGACTAACATTTTCAGATATGAACATTGAACAAAAAGGAAGTTTCAAGTGATATGGAAGCAGCAGAATGATGATATCAGTTGTTGACATAATAGGTTTATGATGGACTGAGTTTGGGAATTTATTAACAAAGGTTTACTCCTAAGTTCCCTTAGAACTTATTTCTTGAAATATGATTATGATATTTCACATTGAATTGATGGTTAAGTTGATCAGATAGTAACTGATTCAACTCACTTTCTATCATTTTATACTTTTAAGTATAATGAGCAAGTCTAAGGACATCTGATAGAAAGAACAACTAGTAAAAGTGAATCTAACACTTGTGTTAGAGGTAACAATTGCTATGAGCTGGAAACCCTGTCAAGAAAGCCTTTTGAATAGGTTTATCTTTACACAGGCAGTTATTTATAACTGAAAACATTGGTTCTCACACAACCAGAGGTTGCTTTAAACCGCATTATTGATTAAGTGTCTGTTATACACTTAATCCCTTCAAAATGGTTGAAAGCGGTATGATTTTTCTATAATAAAATCATGAACATACTGCTAAGTCAAAAGTTTCTTAAAAAGGATTTTTCAAAGGGACTCAGCAAAACCATCCATTGATGGATAATGAGTCAATGCCCCATGAATCACCTCTCATAGGAGTTAACACACCTAGAAGTGATGAGGGTAGCACATAAACTCTTAAGAAATTGATGGCTTCATGTACAACATTGTCTGAAAATAAATTCACATTGGTAGATCAGATGATGATGGGATGATGGTGAGAGATCTTCCAAACAGGGGAGCATAAAATGTTATTTGCATATCAGGGGAGGAAATAAAGCCCAAGAAAGGAAGATTAACCAAATGTAAAAGAGGAAAAGACAAGAGCATACAAGATGATGACATGGAGGTTGAAAATGACAAGAACAGAGCTGATTCTGGAGTATTATATATATTCAGAAGGGATGAAGCATTCTAAAGGAGAAAGTTCTATCTAGGTTCTTTCAGTTTCAATTTCAGTTCACTACGTTTGTTCATCACTTGCAAAGGCATGCTGATAGATGATTTGACTTGTTGAAACAAGCATCCAAGATACACAGCACCATTGCCTCTTATAATTCCTCCATCCAAGGAAATTGCACAATCTTTTAGGCTTTGTTTGAAGCTTGAAGATTGGTACTAATATTGTTGAAGTCAAAAGAAAATGGCAGATGAGTTACTGAGAAAGATATTTAGTCTTACAGAACAAAAGGAAGATCGGATCAAGGGTCTGACTAAGAAGTGTTTGAAAGATCTTCACAATCCTCATTTAATTCAGAAAACATGTTGATTAAGAGAAATCACATGTTTAGGGGAGGATTGTTGGGAATTAAATGTTCTGAAGATTAGTATTAGAAATTACATGTTCACAAGATCAGTTTTGCTCAAAGAAATACTCTAAGTATCATTCTACTGCTAGTGCATTTGATTCTACTGCTAGCGTTAAACATTCTACTGCTGAATGATGCTGTTGCTGGTGAAGAAGATTCTACTGCTAAGTGGATAACTGTTGAAGTATTCTACTGCTGGTTGGATAAGTATACGAAGATATTATGTGTATAATAGTCAACAATACACGGTAGATAATATCTTTAGACAAAGTGTTCAGTAACAAGTTGTAAACACAGATACATGTTTTATCTTAATGACTGACACTCTCAAGTATGTGTTCGATTAGACTTGAAAATATTTATAAAGATCTCTCTTGGACTATAAATGAGAGATCTTAGACTAGATATTAAGTGTGTTAAGATTTGCAAAGAATAGAACTTGAATATCTGTTAAGAGAAAAGAACAAACACAACAATATCACAAGTCATAGAAACATTATGATTCAAGGTTTTGTAATCCTAGTGATAGTGAAGATCACTCATATTATTTTGAATAATATTGAATAGTTTGGTGATAAACTTTCTTTGTTCATTGTTCTTCAACAAACATAACTGTTCCATTTCCATAACTAAATAAACCTTCTAAGTGTGGTTAAGTAGATTCCGCATACTTAATTATATTAACTCAAGATATCATATACACACGTTATAAAAAGGACTAACACCCTTCAAGTGTATCGAATCCTCTCATGATGACAAGAAGACATTTTTTATGATTTTCATGAAAAGAAATGTTGCCAAAATTTCAAGAATCTTGCGTTTTGCCTAAGAGGTGTTGCATTTTGTCTCGTTGCGGTTTGTCTCATACTTGTTGCGGTTTGTTTTGGGAACAAATCTTGCGATTTTTCAATAGAAGGAGAAGAAGAGTAGATAACCAGAAACGACAACAACAACAACATCTACAAACCACTTCAACCACGACAAACCCAATACTAACTTGAATCCCTTCACCTCATTTCTATCCTAAATACCAACCTCATCTATTAAATGCCTCGAAATCGAATCAAAAATTAAAATGACAAAGATCTCAGTGTAGTCTTTCGTGGTTTACAAAAACATTCGGACCTTAAAAGATCACAACACGAAAAGACATTAACATCATAGATCTGTGAGATGCATAAACACCTCTCTTTATATCCGAAAAATAAAGAAAGATTCATAACAAAGTTGTCATGTTCTTTCTTTGTTTCGTTCAAGCAATTAACACATCAAGAGAACCTACCTGAAACCTCTATAAAGAGATCTTGAAGACATTTAGCGCTTCGGGCTTAAGGATAAGAAACCGATCAAGGAACAACTAGTGTTTGGGTTTGACGTTCGTGTATGTGTGGCTTCTTAACGAAGAGATGATGATGGAGATGTGAGACGTTTGAGGTGAGAATGAGATGATTAGATCTTGATCGGTTTGGGATAAAGGAGATATGGGGGCGAAAATGTTTAGGTGTGTGAGATTAGGGTTTGTTAAAATGAGGAATATTAGGGATTGGTAGAGTTTATAACTGTGTAATTATCATTGGATTGGGTATTGAATTTCGTTTGATGGGCTGGAACTAACACATGGGCTTCAATTTGGATTGGGCTGCATGTTTATAACGTGAACTGGACTAGACCTTTGGACGAGCTGAAATGTTATATCACTATATTGGACAAGGCTTATGATTATTGGATCCAAAAAAAATAAAATAAAATAAATAAATTAACACGTGAGCTGAATATTTATTATCCAATGTATTTTGTTAAATGCACTGCGTTAATTTTTGGTATAATTATTGGCGAAAACGGGTGGTATTTTGATTATTACAAATTTTCACGGGAATACATTTTTTGACAAGATCGGGAAAAACCATTGTCAAGATTCGTTTAAACCATCAAAAGGCTAATTTTTTGGTATTTAACCGCACGAGATGATCACAGAGTTTATCTGGTATCCCTTATTTGAGATTGAAGTGGATTTCACAAAGGCGTCTACTTATTTCATCATCGAGACTTCATCTACCGATTGATGACTTGCTTGAACTTATAAAGTTTATGATTGGGACTTGGATTATCTAGTTATACCCATTGTAAGGAGTTACATTGTAGTACTCACGGGTTATAGCTATCACTTCAAGGAGTTACATTGTAGTGCTCAGTGGCACACGCAGATGCAGATGTGGATAGTCTCAAGAGGTGTTGTACTTACTTTGGCTCTTAGTTGAGTGTATAGGGTACTTAGAAGTTTTCTTCAGAATCGTTCTTCAATCAACAACAGTGCAAGCTTAAGTAACAAATTTGGGGAATTCTACTTCATTTTCAAGTTTGGTATATCGGGTTTACTTCACCAAGTGGTCACAGCAATAGCCGACAGAATACGAGGTTGGTAAGTTAGCCAAAGGGTTTAAAGGTTGAGATGTGAGCAATTTTCATGGGATATTCGACGCTACAGAACGTCAATGATACTTCACAGTCTAAGCAAAATCTTTCAAGAATCTTCAATGTCATTCATGATTTTTCAAGATGTTTGCTTAAGACAAGAACTTCTCGTGTATATGGCCGTACACGTCAATGATGCTTCCGAAAGTTCGAAACCATCATGGGGGAGAAAGGTGTACTTTGATGTTATAAGGTCAACTTCCTGGGGGAAGTAGTTTATACTACTTTACTTAGTATGGTTTATGAAGTATTCTGCATATGGGAGAAGAATTGTTGCTGATCTCTTGCATGTTACCCCAAACAGATATTCACCAAAACCAAATTTTTCATAACACATTCAATTTGTTATTGTCTCACGGTTTCTTCTTGGTTTTGTAAAATCCCACGAAAGAATCTATTTCTCGGTTTAAATCATAGATTTTTAAAATCCCGTGATGATGGAACTATCCTGGAGAAAGAAAAGTGCATTTCCGGATCTTAATTGATTCTGGTGCTACGGTTTCAACTTCGAAGAAGGGATAAAGTGTGTACTTCATGTATTGGATGATTTTTGGTATACTTCATGGCATTTTGGTTATAACAAAGTTTTACGGGGTTATGCGCTTTTGACAATGATCGAGATAAAACCATTATCAAAGTTCATTTAAAACATCAAAAAAGGGCTAGATCTGGGCATTTAAACCACAAGATGTGACTACGGTGTTAATTCACTATTATTTATTCGAGGTTGAAGTGAAATTTCACGGGTGCGTGTACTTAATATCTGAAGATATCAGGGTTGGTTGGATGAAGATTCTTCGAGATCCTTGTTCGAGCGTTTAACCTTTACAATGACGAAGACTTGGATATCTAGTTATTTTTGTGATTCTTCCTCTCTATTACCACAAAATAACTATCACTTTAAGGAGTTACGTTGTAGTGCTCAGTGTCACACGAAGTTGTGGATATCCAAGAGGTGATGTGCGTCTTATACTTGATGGTTGGTTGGTTGAAGAGTATAGAGTACTTAGGGATTCGAAGTTGCACGAACTCTCTACACCGCTCTTAGTCACACATTAGTGCAAGTTTAAGTCACAAGTTCGGGTTATTTTACTTCAGTCTCAAGTTCATCATATTGGGTTTTCTCCATCAGTAGTCACGACAAAGAGCCGACTGAATGATAATGGGGTTGGTAACGAGTTAGCTGAGAGAAGTAGAAAAGAGAGAGATGACGTTTAAACACATCAGTTCAAGCCTCGTTCTTCAACGACAATGACGTTTGAACACATCAGTTCAAGCCTCGCTCTTCAACGACAATGACGTTTGAACACATCAGTTCAAGCCTCGCTTTTCTATGACAATGACGTTTGAACACATCAGTTCAGGCCTCGTTCTTCAACAACAAAATGGCGTCTGCAGATTACACTTCAGGCCCCGTTCCTCAAAGAAAAGAAAGGTGTACACTTCAGTGCGCTTTATCTTCGGAAGAAGATAAATCTTATTGTTTATGACCATTCTCATCAACAAGCTTCATGCCTTTTCCATGCTCTTTCAGTCATCAAGTGGATCTACTTACCTCTAATTGCATTCTTATTCACTTGTTCAATCAAAAATTGCAACCTCATATGCAATTTTTGAGGGGGAGAAGGGTGAATAAACTACTTGTTGATTGATTTTGGGTTTATCGACATCTTCTCACGGGCTGATATGATTAATGATAAAGTGCTTCCAGTTAATGCTTCACGTACACATCATTATGCTGATTCCGATTAATCGTAACCATCAGGGGAGAGAAATGTGTACACCAAGGACGCACAACAAGTTCACGTGATCGGGTTTAATGTCTTATGAAACAAATTAAAGATGATCAGTGTTTCAACTTGTTACTTTGGTATTATCATTTCATGTGTACGTCATGGGTTGATTAATCGTAACCATCAGGGGAGAGAAATGTGTACACCAAGGACGCACAACAAGTTCACGTGATCGGGTTTAATGTCTTATGAAACAAATTAAAGATGATCAGTGTTTCAACTTGTTACTTTGGTATTATCATTTCATGTGTACGTCACGAGCTGATTTGGTATGTGTAAGATAACTGGAATGCATTTGGTGAGATGAAGATGTTGACATTCTGTTCCCCAAATGGACAATCTTGAAGAAGGTCGAGTCTACAGTCTATTCTACATTTTCCGCTGCGTGTTAGAAGACTAAAGACGACATGTATTTAACTATCAAAAGACTTCTTCATATTCAGGGCATTCATCTGAAAGGTTGTCAGTTTGAGGGAGAGCACTAATTAGGGGAGAGTGGAAAGCCAGATTTAATCCCTAATTAGATTTGCTCACATTGTTCTTCAGCAAGTAAAGTGATGGCAGCTGAGAAGAGTCAGGAAGCTGAAAGATGTAAAGAAGTTTGAAGACCACTCTCGGAACTGCTGCATCAAGTGTTTCACCGTTTATGAAGAACTAAGATATAATGTTTCAACTATTGGTTTGAAGAATACTTTCAGCTCGTTCAAGTGTTGTATCTCCTATGTTCCACTGATGCACAGATATCTGCTGATACAACCGGTACTCCTTCATAAACCACAATGGTTCAAGATGTACCATCTGTTAGTACGTCTCCAAAAACTATATCTTTAGTCATTCATCAAGGTGTTGAAGAACAAATTCAAGGAATTCAAATTTCTGAGATCGATAAAGAACCTGTTGGTCCATGAAATTGAGTAAAACAAGAACAGATTCATTGATAATGAACAATTGTTACAAAGATTACTCAAAACCCACTAGACTACATGATAACATCTTCAACTTCTTAAAGGGGATACTTTCGGTAAATATCCCCTTTGGGTGACAAATAAACTCTCATTGATCCAAGCTATGCTTGATGATTCAATGAGAGGATGTTCCTATCAACTAATACACTTTGTGTATTCTTTTGTTTGTTTAGGAAAACATGCTATCTCTATTACAACACAGACAATATATACACAGGTAACTAGACTAAGACATGTGGGGTAGGTATGAGTAGACATCCACTTGTTGTGAGTTGTCATCCACTTGGTGTGAGTTGTCATCCACCAAGTGGTCCCTCTTCTTCTTCCTCTTTTGTCTTTGTCTGACTTCTATCTTTTTTTGTAGAAGTTCGCGCCCATATTTATCAGTCTGCTTGTAGAGATAGTATCTTCAGGGTCACTGAGACATTTGTCAATTCTCAGTGATACTGGTGTTGTTTGTAGCTCGTATGCTTTACTCACTGACACCGTATCAGTAAGTAAAGTGTTTCTTCAACAACGAACTTTTTACAACACTCACTGATTTCTTTATCAGTGAGTAACCCACTATTTTATCAGCGAGTTAGGCTATTTTATGTTCAAATCTTGTCAGGGTACTTGGGTCAAATTCTTGACCTAACAGAACCCCTACTCCATAATCTTACTCCAGACCCGAGTTCTGGAGAATCATCTTCACAAAGGGTCATTCGATCAAATTCTCATCAGCTTAATCAATCGTTTGATTATATCAGCAAGTGGTCAAAGGCTCATCTATTGGGGAATGTGATTGGCAATCCTTCTCGACCTGTTTCGACAAGAAGTCAACTACAAACTCATGCCATATGGTGCTACTTTGATGCACATGGAAATCCGATACCATTCGGTGGAAAACGATCTGATTGAACTCTTATCCATCTAAGGAAGAATTAAGGCGGTGATTCTTCACGTATCCTTTGTAATTATATAAAATCATAAAAACACAAAAATATTTTTTTCCAATCTCGTAAAACTTTTATAAATCAGAAAATTATAAAACCAATAAAAACCATAAAAATTAGAAAAATATAAAATACCAAAAATAGTTTTTTCAAGGCATGTCTTCTGGTATCGATAACATTTACGGTCCTAGAAATGTCATTCAATAATGACGCGGGTCTTTAAATGAAGTTCGAACAGAAGTTCAAAAAGTTTTTCAAAACATGCCTATATGGCTTGCTATTATTTCAGATACGCAACCCGTTTTTCAAAATGAGGAAAGCACGTCGCCAAAAAGACGGTTGTTCCTAACAACGGGTGATTAAGTTCTCCCGGGCATGGATTACTTTACATCCGTGCACCCTCGATCTAGTGTACGCTTCAGTGCATTATTTCCTGATTCAGAAGAGAAGTCTTCTTTTACCAAAACAAATTTTTTTCCCATCTATGATTCTTCAGGAAAACAATTTGTATCTAAAATGGTGGTTTAAAACAGTATTTGAAAATCAATCGAACCTAATTTTTTTCCATAAAATTTGCCACTCAATCTATGACAAAAGGTTTAATTTTTCATAAAATTTTAAATTGATAACGGGTCATAGATTGAGGGGAGAGTGATTTCAAATTTTATTTTAGATCATCAAATGGTATCTTTGTATGGTTCAAGTAATGAATAAACATGTGTTGTTATGTGTCAGAATATGAATCTTTTCATAAGTTTCTCGCTAAACTCCAAATCATTTATAAACTCATCATTTCTGACACTAACATTCTCCCTCATTGATTGAAGGGGAGCATAGTAATGTTCCATTTTTAGTATATATTGAATCAGACCATATTTTCTCCCATAATTTCTAAACTTATTTAAATCAATTGGGATCACAAATCTCAAAAGGTTTAAAATTTTTGATCGGGGGAGAGAATGTGATTTAAATATGCAATCGGATAAAATGTGATCTTTTGGACTCATGTGCAGGCTCCCAAATATGTGTTAAACTCTTTCGTATATTGATGCACATATTGAGGGGGAGCAAATGGTTTATGATGGCAATTGTGGAAGAATACCAAAGACCGACCAATCTTATTTTAATGCACTAGAGTTATAAGGATGGTGAGGTTAGGTATTAGTTCCCATAATCCAGCCAGAACCGGAGGGATCTTCCTAGGGACAATCCTCTAGTTAGAATAGAAGTCCTTAGGAATGATTTAAAAGGAGAAAAGTGAATAAGGGAAGAGTGCCGACTGAGATGGAGCTAGTACTGGAACAAACCCAACAAGGTACTAGTGGTGAAGTCTCGGTAAGCACTGAAGGGGTTGAAGAATGAAAAAGAAATGTAAAGATAAAGGGTGAAAAGAAAGAAGCCCTCCTTACACATTAGGAAGAAACCGGGTCAATACATATTGCTGTCAGAATCACGTAGTTGATTGCTGACATTGAAGACAAGTATCATGGACCCAGTGATATGCTACACAACCCACCCTAGCCATTTAAGGTCTCTCAAAAGACTCTTGTTTCATTCACACGAAGATTCACTCATTACTATTGACTCTGTCACTCCGAGTTAGTTGATATTGAAAAGGTGGCAGTCTGCTCCAGCCTCCGATCACTAAATCAAAACGCACTATTGAGTCTAGAGCCAAGAGATCATCCATAAATCTCATTAGGACACATTTCCAATATGCTTGCTGTTTCATACACCGTGAAAAGTAAGAAAACATATATTAAGAGGCCTACGCATTATCCTTGTGGTATTGCCAGAACATCCGAGTGATACGTAAAGTATTCACAATGAAGATGGAAATCCTTCTAGAGCCAACATCAAACAAGCTCTTGGTGGGTGACATGTGAGATCCTTCATGGATCAAACTTGTGACAACTGGAAAGAAACGATGGGGCGATTAGCATTTGAATCAAACTTGTTCCAGAAAATGAACTGACGGATACTTTTGGAAAACCTTTCGATGTGCTCAACAACTGTTTTCGAGCACATTGACTGCGCATAAATTTTCAAACAAAAGTATTAGCGATTGAAACATGATTTTGTTCACAAAACTTTCGTCGTATTACAAAACTCTTTATTCAGTAATACGAGAATGTTTTTTTTAAATCAATTTCTCATCAATCAGTGAATCCTAATTCGCTAATTCACTCACTCCGTTCTTTGTCTACTTTGAGACGCTCCGGTTTGAGAACGGCTAGTGCAGCTGCGAAACCCTGTCAAGGAGATTCTTCGGAACTCTACCTGATCACAGGCAGTATTTATACTGATTAACAGGGAACCGTGGTTCTTGCAACTCTGTTCAACGAAAGTGAATAAAGACACTTTAGTTTGTTTATTGCTAACTGTTGTTTGCAGGAAATTCCGACGGTTGCAGCTGATGGCCAATGAGATGTCAATTCATAACCTCATGCTCACACTTCACACTCACGTTCAAAGAAATCATGATAGCAGAATGACCTACAACAATGCTTCCGCAACTCTGATGCTAAATATCATGATCCAGAAAAGTGTAAGCATGACGGTCCGATGGTCACTACATCACATGGAGGCGATACTACTAAGGATGATTTGGAGATTAACTGTGGTTGATGATCTCAAAGCAAGCTCAAAGATCACACAAGCCAAAGGAACATGAATCGCAAGATCATTGCTTCAAGTACAAAGTTTACCTATTATGAAGAATCAAAGACTACGAGCTAGGAAATTAAGTTCATGAGAATGCTATAATTCAAATTGTAATTTCCGGGGTGACCTCCCTTAGGGGGAGATTGTTAGGAATATAAATATTCATATGAAAGACTCGGTCACCCCGAGTATCTATTAGCATTAAGTTAGCTCGTAGGCTTATTAGTATTAATTTAGTTATCGTAATACTAGTTTAGTCATAGTAGTATTCATGGAGTTGGGTCGGGTCTTTACCCACTGTAAGCCCACTCCATAGCCCATGATGGCACCATGTCAATTGTATATATACCCTTCTCCATCTAATGGAGAGGGTTGGTTGTTCATTAATACACACACACAACAAGTGTTTTTCTCTCACTAGAACTTCCCCTCTCTACTCTATACTCTCTCTCTCTCTCTAAAATGGCTAACATAATCTTCCATAACCCACGACCTCCCGAATTCCACATAATCAACATATGAATCGATCCTACAATTGCATATATACCAAAAACATACTTAACTTGCATTATACATCATGCATTGAAAGCTTGTATTTTAGGAGAATATGCAAGTATTTGAGTTTTAGTTGTTATATATGCAATTTTTCCCGTTTAGATAAAAACTGTAGATTTCGGATTGCAACCACTTAACTAAAATAATAATAATAGATGCGCAAAGGAGGGGTGCGCAAGACTTTTTGCTTGCAATTGTCTACGTGTCACTATATCAACCATTCAGAAGTAGATGCTCAAAGTAGGGGGATTCGCAAGTTAATTTGCGCGCACAGATGACATGTCACTTTGTGAGGATGCGCAAAGGAGAAGGGGATGCGCAAGATTTTTTGCTTGCACTTGTTTACGTGTCAGTATATCAACCATTCAGAATTTGATGCAAAGTAAGGGGATGCGCAAAAGAGAGGGTCCGCAAGTTAATTCGCGCTATTTAGTTTTTTGTAAGAGACTCTGAAACAATCTTATTTGGTAACACGGTTATCAAAGGGTCAAGTATGAAATTTTTCAGCTTTTCCTTTCTGAAAAGCAATATTTTTTATATAAAATATACCAATATGCTAGGATAAACCAGAGATACAAATACAAATGTCTTTTAACTCTATAGCTCTTACTTCATTTACACCTTTTATCTAGGGTTTGAGCATCATATAACATTGCCAAATAAAGTATACCGTTAATCATGCAATACAAATATATCCATTTTAATATGGGAATGATACGCACATCACATAAATTGATGCACATACCACAATTATGCAAATACCATGTTGTGATATGTGCATTAATGATGTGATATCGTGATGTGTGCATCAATTTTTGTGATGTGAGTATCAATTCCCATTTTTATAACGTACCCGCTATAAAATAGTGTATGAAGTAAACGAAAATAGACAAGACAACTATAAAAAGGTGAAAATTTAAATCAAATGATAACCCCACATAAGATATGATCAAAATTCGAGACTCCATGATTGATTATGAAAAGTCAGAAGTCATGGAGTATTTAATTTTTTTTTCTTTCTTTTTTGTCAAAGCTAATTATAAAATCATAACCAACTTGATTTTAAATACTGTTTACTTGTTTAGTATAATTTGTATCCCCTATAGAAAAACTATAATAAGAATTATTGAGCATACATAACGAGGTGAGATTGGCGATGAATAGAATGCAAAATGTTCATGCATGGAGCTTTTCGTTGCAATATGCAAACTAATTTTGAAGTTCACTTTTTGAATTCAGGAGGTATAATTTCGTACACCATCCAATAATTTCATCACATTTTGAATTAGGAAGATAATTAAGATTTGTAGTAAGATAAATCATTTTACTTTCGTATAAAGATATTAAAATCTGTTGTATAGAGTTATATAAGAATAACCTTAAAAAATGTAAATGTAGGGGATACATAAATAAGTCAAGTTTAAACTTATCCTTTAAATACGAGTATCTAGTAAATTACTAGACCATATGATTTGGGTTATTTATTTATGGGTTTTGCTAATGACAGCCCTTAGGGCTCTTTTTAAGAGGAATTTTTTTACTACAATTTAATGTAATAAATGAAATAATCCAATTAGAATCAAATGTTAGTTGTGCATCCAAATTTTTAGGGATTGTATTCATGATTTTCGGGATTGACATCCAATCATAGTGATTTTATAGATGACTTTGTAATAAAAATTATTCTTTTAAAGGCAGCCCTAAGGATGGTGGCAGTGGCATCGGCATCGCACGGCGGCATGGCCATACCGCCGGTGAACACCGCCGCCACCTCGGCGATATGGCCAGCAGTATGTGTTCAACGACATATGTTGATTCCGCGGTTTGAGCAAAAATCGAACGTTGGAGATCTAACAAATCTTTTTTTTTTCGTTTTGTTGCCTTTTTTTTTTTTTTTTTTTTTTTTTTTCTTTTATGGTCTTCTTTTTAGCTGCTACTATGAAGAAGAATGACTGTGTGTAGCTGCTACTATGAAGAAGAAGAAGACAATGACCTTTTTTTTGTTTAGTTTAATATTGTTAAAAATTTGGGTTTGGGCTTTGATTTTGGGCCTGCATTTTCTTTTTCTCTATTAGAACACTAAACAGTTAGACAAAAAAAAAAAAAAAAAAAATGGAACTTTTTTTTTTTTTTTTTTTTAATTTTTTTTAAAAAAAAAAAAAAAAAAAAAAAATTAAAAAAAAAAAAAAAAAATTTCCAATTTTTTTTTTTTTTTTTTTTTTTTTTTTTTTTTTTTTAAGAATAATGTAATTTTCTTTTAATTATGTTTTTTTTTTAAGTATTATTGTAAGATCCTACAAAAATCCGTCATGATAATCTTTGTTAATTAATAATACCTTTGACTTATCATTTAACAAAGCCCATTTTTATGGAGAAATTTAAATTTTTCTTTAATATACTATACTCACGACCAACACAAGATTTGGATAAGCCTACATATTTTATATGAACTATTTTCACTTTATTATTTTTATATTTTACATTATACGTAATACAAATATTTAAACCCTATTAGATTTTATTAACGTATATGCTTTCCGTTAAACTATTTTTCATGTCTAATATTATTAATTGAAGTATATTAATAAACTTTGATATTTTTATAAACGTTATATTTTTACGTTACTCGATTTTAAGTTTTGTTACTTAAGGACTTAACGTTAGTAATTACCGGAATCAAACTATATCATAAACTAATTTTATATATGCGGATAGCTACTATTTCCTACAAGGTTTGGCAAAAACATGCAATATTTAGCTAACATATGCTACAATGTAGACGTGTACATTTTTAAACCATGCATGCAATCTTTCTAATTAAACATTTACGTGCACTATTTCTTGTCATACAAAGATATCTAACGTGTAACATAAAATGACTATTCGAACGTGTAGTATCTTTAAACCATAAAATACAACAAACAAGAATAAGAACGTGTGTGTATATTTTATATATGAACGTGTAAGCAGTATAGATATAAGAACGTGTAGGTAAAATCTCCATATATATGTGTAAGTAAATTTCACCATACAAGGATATATATAACGTGTCCTATTTTGTTTCCAATACATGCTATAACCAACCCACATAAGAACGTGTCCCATCTTATTACCAAGCATGCATTGCAACATACTAATATATACACTCCCTCCTTCACGTAACCACTCACACACATATACAAACTTCTTTCTTTTTCCTTTATGGCGCTCGTACAAATGCACCTCCGTTAGTTTTGGTTCCTATCGTGTAAAGAAGAGAAGAAGGAAGGAGAACAGGAGGGCGTAGGAGACTATCTTTACAAGTTCTAAGACGTTTGGCGTTGTACGTGACGGATGGAAGGTCTTGGAACCATTGGTGTTACCTCGGAATTATTTACACGTTCATCCCGTCGTTATTCGTCTCCTTTCCACTGTTGGTGGTGTTGTAAGTCACACTTGATCTTTCATCTATTCCTTCTTTTATCTAAAATCATTTCATATATCGCACCGGTTCACTTCGATCATGTAGTTGCATCGTTCCAATTCCTTTTGCGTTTTCTTTAATCCATAACATACACAGAATGACCACCCAATCCTTTGGGATGGCTAGTGAATAAAAACACGTACCTCACAGTCACACGTACCATTTTATATAAATATCAAACGTGCAAGTGTTTCCTTTAATATTGTTTTTGGTTATTAAGAATTGAAGTACATACTCAGCCCCCACTACTCGTAGCACACATTACCTTGACATAGAAACAGGCTACTAAAACAAGTCTAATAGATTGCATAATAAAAGAGAGCTAGCTTGTTAATCATTACTTGTTACTGGTGCAACATGATTGTTAGCAAATCATTTTTATACATAAGTTAGTCATGAAACCACATACCAATATAAGTTATACATATAAACTGTTAACACCTAAGGTTCATTAGCTTTAATCCCGTAAAAACAAATACTTACACTAAACCTAGTAAACTTTAGATTCGAACCTATTTTTTTTTTTTTGAACTAACGAGTTACTATAAACCACTTAGTCACAAGACCTTACGGACCTTTTACAAATCTCATTTCAAATGCTATAAAGAACTCGTTTTACTAAACCTGTATCGAGTGGAATATTAGGAAGGCTCAATAAGCATTATCAAATGAACCATTCGTTAAACCCACTGGAACTATATTTTTTTTTAAAAATCCGTTCATGAGTCCAAGACAAACCCAATAAGCTTTTAAACCCAACTAGCCATTTAAATGTTAACGAGCCTTAAACTTTTTCTTTAAAAAGCCCATTAAGCCAAAATAAACTATTTTCTGAAATAATCAATTGAAATAAGTTAAAATAAACTTAATAAAGTTATAGAAACTTTCAGAATATTTTTCCCGTCATTTTTATGCAAAAAGGACTAAAAATGTAACGCGAGTTAACCGGAAGGACCAAAACTGTCAAACAGTGTAACCCATGGACTGAAACTG
This sequence comes from Artemisia tridentata subsp. tridentata, assembly GCA_021014915.2. Lineage (NCBI taxonomy): Eukaryota > Viridiplantae > Streptophyta > Magnoliopsida > Asterales > Asteraceae > Artemisia > Artemisia tridentata. The sequence continues at coordinate 86,579,116 of CP139507.1, forward strand.
CTAAAACAGATTATAAAGGACTTAAAATGACATACCTTTGGACTTCAAAGCCTTATATGGACATATGGACAAATTTTGGACTAATATGAACTTTGGACTGAACCGAGGACTAACGACGTAACGCGATCGCAGTTAGACTAAAAAGTATAAAATATGAAAAGAACAAGGACCTATTTAACTTTACTTGACATTCTTAGTTTATTTTCATTTTACACCCTTCATTTCATATGCATGTTTCATTTTAGTATGCATTATTTAAGGTTTCGCTATTAGGAATATTAGCAACTTCACTTGCATATTGTTTCATCATATTTCGAGAAAGTAATATTTTGGGTCGTTTGAGATAAGAACCGAGATAATATTATAGATATATTATATTTTTAACTTGAGGCATTTTAGGCATAATCACACACTCACATCACCGATCAAATCGTTATACGATTTATCCTTTCCACATTCGTTATTAGTCGTAAGTTAGACTCTTAGACTTCGCTTATACTCAGGTCTCGTATTGAATAAGTTTTCGTGAACGTTACTTGCTCTTATAATTTCGTCTTGCCGGATACGCTCCAGGTGAGTCGTGGCCCCTACTTTTCACACTTGTTTTTAATAACTCTTTTGGGGGAGATACATGCTTTAACTGTTTTATATTACTTGAAATATCTTATGATTTACTTAAAATCATCAACTATGCTCTACATGCTTGAATTATACTTGAAAGGAATACATGCTCATTATATGTGCAAATTGTCTGTTTATCTTAAACACGGAACTTGGAAGATAACATTTTAAGCTACTTGATGACACTGAAACTCATTGTATGCATTCATGTGACAAATGATTGTACTGCTACTTTAACATGTTATTTCTACATTTCACTATAAATAATTGCCAATACTAAAATTACGCATGATTCACTTATATTGCCTAAGCACACTTTATTGCCGAAAGTCCCTTTATCATGAGCCATTAATCACTGCGGTGAGCGCGAATATAGTGAACAGCTTCGAAACCTGTTAGAGGCTGACGACCTATCCCACTAAATACTGTGACGGAATGCCTATATGGTTAGTCGTATTTAGTCGCGATGCACTATATTTGAGAAAAATAGGAATTGGCAAGTACCTATTAACACGAGGGCCATAAAAACCCATCAGTGACCCTGGTGGGACACCGCCGTATTACGGTACTCTGTTAACGTTTTGCGTGTCATGAGGCTTAGGGCAATATAACTTTATGAATATATGAATGTTTCATATATATCCTAGGATACAGCTGTATCTAGAAGACCACCACTTTATACTGATAGACTTCAGACATTAGATTATTATTTCACTACGTGTTATGATTATGAATCCCGTACTTGAACTTTAACTGTTACCATATGTGACTTAAATGAGAATTCTGCACAAATTAACTCCAAATGCTTGGTATATCATTATAGTTAAAAGATGATACAACAGTTTACATTGAGCATATAACAACGTAGCTCATCTGCATTCATAACTTGAAACTTATGATTTTGAATATCATACATGAATTACTTGTGAATTTTATACAAAACAACTTATTAACTATTTCATAAAGGATTACTATTTATTTCAACAATCACTATACGCCTTTCGAAGAAAGTTATTTTCTATAAACTCTGCGAACTCACCAACCATTGTGTTGACGTTTTAAGCATGTTTATCTCAGGTAAATAACGGAGCAGGACAAGACACGGAGCGGGCATCTTTTACTCTGATAACTTAAATGGTGTAAAATCAAATATGTCATTCTTTCCAAATTATCACATCTTTTTATGGGATTTTCAAACCAAATAATTTACCTTTGTATCAAAATACTATTTTTGAATGACATATAACTTTCAAAACGCCATTCTCGGGCCGTTTTCTGGAATTTTAACTTCGATCCTCACCGTAGCACCCTAATTACTTTTCCGCTGCCACAAACCAAATTAGGGGGTGTTACAGTTTGGTATCAGAGCCTATGGTTATAGAGAATCAAACGTTTTAACTCAATGAACTATAACCACACTTTCAAAATAAATGATTTTACACCTTATCATCTTATGCCTTCCGTGTCTGCAGACTGCCGTGCTCAATACATTACCTATTAAGATTATTTTATACTAATCTTTACATGCTTGATGTTTATTCCTCACACATTACACACTATACTATTTCACACTTAACGTTATATATATATGTACTTACCAACTATTTCAAGTATCTTATCAACCATCTTTAATTACCTTACCCGTATCTTTATAGAGACGTGTGAATTAAATCTTAAGGTATTTCCGGAAAATCCGCGCAGGAATTATTTTGTTAACTAGTATAAATATTAAATCAGAAATTCTTAAGCAGGATGGGTTGCAATGTCTTTATTTGAATGATTGGGATGCCTTTTATCTAAATAAAGAAATTGTAAGGCGCCGAACCATAAGTTTATATTTCCTTATTTACATTGTTTGGGACGCCTCTCTATGTAAATAACGAATTATAAATAAGTGGGCTTATTTATATCTGTAAGGGCACTAGTATGAAACTAATAACCATAAAAATTCATCAAACACACAGCATAACTCTCATTAGAACCCCTAAATAGTGATACATAGTGTTAGTATACGAATTCAAAGCAACACTCCTATCGTAATACTGTCTCTTACTATTCTAGCCACTTGCAATAACTATTCTCCACACCAAGACAAACAAGATCTTCCATACCCTAAAAGCCGGGATTCAACAATTTTCTCTACATACACCGAATCTTCATTCAAATATCTCCATGTGAGAAATCTGTTATCAACAAAACTTTTTGTTTAACAATTAGGTTAACCGCACAGATTTCTGTAAAATATCTAAATCTAGCAGAGTAATGAGTTCTTTTCCAAGTTGTGTTCATAGCATAAACATCCAAACACCATATTATTCAAATGAACTTGACAGAAATACTTAAATATTACAAACGATACTGGATTAAAACAGCACATAAACCTAAACCTAAACTTCAAAGGTAGTCCGGATGATTCCAAGTCTGAGAATTGTTGGAATCATAGCCGTCATCATAAGGATCAAAGCTCGCCAACTTCTCTTCCTCCCATTGAGCTTCCAATCTGCTCAGCTCCCAATCCATGGCAGGGGTCCAACCACCATCATCAACTGCCACATTTTCCTCGAAACTTGGCTGGAAATGATCCAGATGAGGCAAATGTTGTTGTTGCACAACCACCCTTGGTGTAGATGAACTTGATGCACCTTGTTGTAGTTGTGGTTGTTGTTGATGTTGTAGTAGTGGTGGATTTTGTTGCTTTTGCTTTTGTTGTTGATGTTCAACCCTAGCAGCTTCAACGTTCTCTTCCAAGCTCCAACGAACCTTGTTGGAAATCTGGTCATCTATTTGATGAACACAAGACCACAGTGATTCGATGACAGCAGCATCCTTACAAGATTCATTATACAAAAACGTGTCAATCACATGCTTCCTACCCTCTGAAATGTCGGTGCACCTAGCATAGTTTTCCCTAAGTCGTCGTTTCAATTGTTTCGTAGCCTCCAACTGCAAAATGACCTTCACAATAGCATTTTGATGATCCACGTCACTACCCTCAGTTTCTGCCTTGATGTATAGTTGAAATTGTTCAGAGGTATGTAGTAGCTTACAAGCCATTGATTGTGTGTGTATGGGTAACCCAGGCATGCCAATGGTATTTATAAAGGTTTGAAAAATATTTTTCAATTATTTTAAGAAATACAACCATTTGTATTCAAACGGTAAAACTTTCAAAATCTATATCTATTAAAACTAGCAACTAGCTCTGAGGTACGTGGTAAATAAAATTTTTACTTTGGTTTTCGCAATTCAACGCAAGAGGCAGGAACAAATCGCGTTAAACACGCCCCACCATGATTTAAAAATCCTGAACACGCCACATACAAATAACACTTTTCATACGATTTGACTACACATCCTCTAGGAAATAGTGAACTTCCTAACGTCCTCTCGATACTCTTAGGCATTATACGAAATTTCGATGATCTTGAAACTATCTAGTAACCAAATATGCCATGGAACATATGTTCAACAGTCGCCAAACTAAAAATTATCCTTGAAACATTTATCCTCGACCCATTGCTAACAACAATCCAACACACCCTTGATTATCATTAATACTCGAACCCAACTCTAATTAAGCCTAAGAACTTAAGATTTATTTCTAATCGAATCATACCCGTCTACTCTGGATTATTCACTTAACAACCTACCAATATTTTCATACGTCTCAATTAGACACTTACCAATAAATCATGTGTAATAAATCTTTTCCAATACTCAATCATGTGACGATCAAAACTCAACCCAACTGTCATGACTTCAACAAAAATCATATATTGCCCAAAATACTTTGTTTAATTTAAGTTCCCAACAATCTCAACAAATTCAAATGAAACCCTGTCTAGTTATTTGGTTATATTTCATCTTTGTGGACTCAACTACAACCAAAACAAACCAACTTTCGTATTTCTCTTTTGCCCCCAACAACGATTAACAACCCTAAGAAACAATATGATTTTTTAACTACAACGCATTTCATCTTGCAGCATATTTATTCCCCTCCTTGCTTTCACACTTAGCTAACAACTTGAATACTTTGAAAACTAAACTCAAACAAGCTATTAACATAAGACACAGTTTTATATAAAGCAAACCAATTTTGTGTTACCATTTAAGACTTTATCTAACAAGTCTTTCTTTACAAAACCTTAAAGTTCAACAACTATTCTTATATTCATCAAATTTTCGTCCAAAACTCTCATTGTTAAAAATCTACAAACTCTTTGTGTAATGAATAGGTTACCCCATAAACTTGTGATTTTCAAAACTTTGAGTCAGGTTTATTTTTCAAAACACGATAGAATAACAATGTTCATTCCAAAAACAAGATCTCGAGACAAAATAATTTATTTACAAAACTTACTTTTAGCCACCTCAGTCCGATTTACACTCAATACCCATTACTCACCGCTCCATTATACGAAGTCGAGAACAATACGAAACTAGAAACTATAAGAATTCACAACAATCTATGGAAAACACAAGTAACATAAACTTTATTTGAAACCACGGAAGTTAATACATAGCGAAATGATTAACATCGGAAGTGCTAACAGTACAATAAACACAATATAAGGCATACAATCTTCAATCGGTTGACCCACCATAGAAACGACAACCCCCACCAACCCCACCATAGCAAGAGCCACCATAGGATGAAGTACCTTAATTATTCTGCGACATAAACATAACAACACATTAAAAGCTATATCGAGACTTCTAACTAAACATAAACGAGATTTTATCCATTAAAGATTACATCGACACAAAACAAAAATACATTCTAACCACACTAGCCGAGATCCTCACCCCAAAATCTTATCCACATTGATCGCTAAAATCGTGAGGGGTACGACGAACGCCAACGATGCGACGTAATAGTCGGAGTTTTCATCAGGGAAGAAAGCTAAATATATGGCGACAAGGACAATGTATATGGTGGCTGCCATGATGACGATCGACGGCATGGTGAAATCTTTCGGAGGAGATGAAGATAAATGAAAGGGATGGAGCAGAAAAGTGAAAAAGGGAAAGCGAGTGAATAGAATTTAAAAAGGGAATATAAGTGGAGAAAATACCCGTTATTTTACTATTCACGATCATTAAATTTTAAATCACTACCACTAAAAATCCCCTAGTCTCGACCGTTAGAACACTAAACATTAAGTGCTAAATACTTCCTACTCTCGGCCGTCACTTTTACTACTCATAGCCCATAAATCGAATTATTGATCAAACATTCGAATTTATTCAGTCTAGTATTAATAAATCTAGTTGAAATCTCGCCACTGGATAGTCAAATAACAAATCTCTCGACAACATTTTCTATGAACTCTCACATCAGAACGCCACATTTTTCAACACCTATCACGGACTGAACTTCGGGACGAAGTTCAAAATTGGGGGGTAGATACTGTAAGATCCTACAAAAATCCGTCATGATAATCTTTGTTAATTAATAATACCTTTGACTTATCATTTAACAAAGCCCATTTTTATGGAGAAATTTAAATTTTTCTTTAATATACTATACTCACGACCAACACAAGATTTGGATATTGTAGGAAATAACCTTCTTGATTGTGTGGATCTATTCGGGTGGTCTTGGATCTTGAAAGATCAAGAAACCCATTTAAGTTAGTGAGATGTTAGAGAGAGAGGGAGACTCTTGTTGAGAGAAAAACTGAATATTAGATTCAATGTGTGAAGAGTTCCAACCCTTCCCAAGTGTGGGAAGGGGTTTATATACTTACTACTATTTGGTGCCCCTAGTGGGCTGTGGAGTGAGCTGACAGTGGGGAAAGCCCCGACCCACTCCACAAATATAAATACGACTAAGCTAATACTAATATTACTAATAATACTAAACAAATATATATAAGCCTACGAGCTATATAAATGCTAATTAGATGCTCGGGGTGATCGAACCTTCATATGAATATTTATATTCCTAACAATCTCCCCCTAAGGGAGGTCACCCCGGAAATAATAACTTGAATTCTAGCATTTTGTCTTCTGAACTTATCTTTATAGCTCGTAGTCTTTGATTCTTCAAAGTCTTGTATCTTTGTGCATTCAGCAGTGTTCGTTAGATGACTGTTTGATTGTCTTGGATGATCTTTGAGTATTCTTCGACTTTATCATCCAACATTTGTTTCCAAGTCATCTTTCAGCAGTATGTTTCCATGTGATGTGTTATTCTTTGAGCCGACATGCTCACACTATTTGGTGTCATGATCTTTAGCATCAGAGTTTGCGGAAGCCGTGTAAAAGGTCTTTTAGGTTGATCATGACATTCTTGAGTTACAATGATGATGTAGTGTGAACATGTGGTAGAGGATTGGCATCTTTACTGCAACCAGCTACAACCGCATTCAGCTGCAACTTCAATCAGCTACAACCGCAAACAGCTGCAACAGCAATCAGCTACAATCGCCAGAAGTTCCTGCATACGACAGTTAGCAATAAAACATCCGGTACTTGCAGGTTCGGACTTCGAGATTGTTAACAGCATAGTGTGAAAACTCTCTCTAATCCTTACCAAGACCGTTCCTAATCGAAAACCCACAGAGGGCTTTTTAAGATCGAACCGTAGCACATCAACGATTAGGTGAGTCGCTGGAGATCACTCCACGACTGTAGATCGTTAGAAACTGTCGTGACCACTAAGCGTAATCCATAAAGAATTACCGAAGTGACCTACTTTCAGGGCTGCTTGATGTTGACCCTGGCAGGAATTTCCATTCAATCATTGAGAATTACATTTGTAAATTCCCTCATAAATGTTCTGGCAGATTGCTAAGATCTGCGTAGGACTCTTAAGTTTACAACTGGTGTCCTTAATGTTGAACACCCAGTGTAGAAGTAATTCGTGTTCCTATGAGATCTTTTTATGCATCTCGTGGCTCTAGACTCTATAGTGCGTTTTGATTTAGTGAGCGGAGGCTGGAGAGGACTGCCACCTATTCAATATCATCTAACTCGGAGTGAGAGAGACGATAGGAATGTATTGAACTCCGTGACAATTGAAACAAGAGTCCTTTGAGGGACCTTGAGTGGCTAAGGAGGGTTGTGCAGCGTATCACTGGGTCCATGATACTTTGTCTTCAATGCCAGCAATCAACTAAGTGATTCTGACAGCATATGTATTGACCCGGTTTCTGCCTAAGTTGTAAGGAGGGCTATTTCTTTTCACCCTTTATCTTTACAATTCTTTTTCATTCTTCAACCCCTTCAGTGCTTACCGAGACTTCCTTACTAGTACCTTGTTGGGTTTGTTCCAGTACTAGCTCCATCTCAGTCGGCACTCTTCCCATATCCACTTTTCTCCTTTTTAATCATACCTAAGGACTTCTACACTAACTAGTGGATTGTCCCTGGGTAGATCCCTCCGGCTCTGGCGGGATCGTGGGAACTTGAGCCTAACCTAACCATCCTTATAACTCCATACATTAATTAAAATGGTCGGTCTTTGGTATTCTTCCACGATTGCCATAAACCAAATTTTTGAAAAATCTCTCAAAGTGTTCATGATTCTGAAACACATTTTTTCAAACACTTGAGAGTTTTATATTTTTCAAATGCTCCCCTCAACATGTGCTCAAATGATTGTTTTATAAATTTGCACATGTCAGGTGAAGCTCGCACTTTTGAATTGATTGATTTTCCAAGAACATGATCATCGCGAGACACGCTTACATCACTAGTAAACTAGCTTGAAATTATTACCCGTCCAGATCACATTCAAGGAAGATCGCTCGAAATCGGTACATTCTACTCAGACACGTCCTTTGCGAGACACGCTTACATCACCAGATAAACTGGCTTGAAATTATTACCCGTCCAGGACATGTCCTTTCGACTACTGACTTTAGCTATCGTCAATTCATTGGTGAAGTCTGAGCCTTGCTCACATAAGATGCATGCCAAATCCTTTGCTCCCCCTCAATAAGTGCATTGGTATACAAAAGAGTTTAGCACTTACTGGAGAGCTTACTTTCACATCCAAAATATTTTGCTCCCCCTCAATATGTGCTTTGGTATACAAAAGAGTTTAGCACATATGGGGAGCTTACACTTAAATCCAAAACATCACATTTTCATCAGGTTTCATATTTAAATCACATTCTCTCCCCCGATCAAAAATTTCAAACCTTTTGAGATTTGTGATCCCAATTGATTTAAATAATTTAGAAAAACATGGGAGAAAATGTGGTCAGGTTTAACATGTTCTGATGATGAAACATACTTTGCTCCCCCTTAATCTAAGAGGGAGATTCACTGCTCATTTTGCACAAGATGACAATTATGACACAAATGATATTGACCTTTTTGCGCAGACAAAATAATCACCCGCTTTTCTGAGTGATTCAGTGGTCAACATCAATCATCCATCCACCAACAAATCTTCTCAAGTAATGTCGATCCCCTCTTGGCGAGATTCGAGTAAGTACTGCTTTGTTGAAATGATGGTGGTGGAGGTGAAGGTGTTGTTGTTGTTGTTGCTGCCGATGTTGTTGTCGTGGTGAATTCCGAGCCAATCAATAGAGTTTGAACGTCTGATTAAATGGTTAGAATGGGAACTGGCACATTCATTTTGGCTATGGAATCTGCATAAGAATATCAACACAGATATACATGCATACAGATACACTATTCCTAGATAGCTACCCTTCAGCAGCTTGCCACATTATAATACCAAGTTCATCTTATATTCAAACCTCAATCATGAACTACGTCAAACCACTATCTAGCATGAAGAGCAATTAGCAATCACGAACATGGCAATTCACACAGATTTCTATATATAATTCAGGATCTTAGGAACATGATTCTAACATAATAGCAATCTACCTAAGCGAATCCTGAGAACATATGCACAATATCAACAACCATTAAGCAGCAGAGACAAACAACATTTGAAACTCATTCATTTAGATCATACAAATGCTAGTGGAGTATTCAAAAACATCAAACACAACTGGTTTTCTAACTTCTTTTAGGTTTTGAGTCTTAAAGCATTTTGGGGATTATACGAGGATACTAAAGTAACACAAATGAACCTTCTAGATACATAAAGCTAGGAAACTATAAGCAAATTGCACATAATGTCCTAAACTTTCTAGCAACTAACACACTTGGTCATTTGAAATATTTAAGCAAGATCCTCTTCAACTAATTCCCCATTAACTACAAAACCATTTCTAACAAGTATGATTTAACCAATAAATCCGTTTGATGATATAAAATTTGAATTCACTCTCCCCCTCAATCAATGACCCGTATTCTAGTTGAACCTCAACTAAAAGCACGCTTAACCCCACAACTCATCAAACAAGAACTGTCGTGAGGTTTTGTAGTCGTTGATTGAGTGACAAATTTTATGCATAATCCAAGTTTAAACAAATTTCATACAACACATATTCACCAAGTGTCTCACAAATAATTTTCAGAAGAATCATAGAATGAAAACTATTTGTATGCAAAGAAGACTTCTCTTCTTTTTCAAGAAATGATGCACTGAAACGTACATCAGATCGAAGAAAACATGGATATAAAGTAATCCATGCCCAGGTGAACATCACCCAGTTGGAGGAACAGCCGTCTTTTTGGCGACGTGCTTTCCCCATTGTGAAGCGCGGGTTGCTATCTAAAGTAATAGCAAGCCATTTAGACATGTTTTAAGAATCCATTTTAACTTCTGCTCGAGCTTCATTTAAAGACCCGTGCCATTATTGAATGACATTTCTAAGTCCGTAAATGTTATCGATAAACAGAAGACATGCCTAGGTGAAACTATTTTTGGTATTTTCATTTTTCTAATTTTTATGGTTTTTCTGATTTTACGTTTCTCTATTTACAATTAGCAAGATTTTCTATAAATCTATTTACAAGATGGTATAAGATATGAACAAGTATATATATACAAGGATACGAACCAGAAACCATTACTCCTCAGCATTCTGAATCTTCTCCGCATTCATCACTTGACTTGCTGAAGAGCAATGTGAGCACTTTCAATCAGGGAATGATTCTGGCTCAACACTCTCCCCTAATTAGTGCTCTCCCCCAATCTGACAACCTCTGACGAACACCCATAATTAGAAGAAGACTTTGGATGAACGCCCGAAATATGAAGAAGTCTTTTGATAACCAAATACATGCCGTCTTTAATCTTCTAACACTCCCGTCCTAGATTGACTCCGTCAAAAACCTTATGCATCTTTTCGGTAGTTTAAGTTGAGCCACAACTGAAATCTAGCTTAACCTCACAACTCATCAAACAAGAACTGTCATGAGGTTAGGTTAACATCAAGTTGGACTTAACCTAAAACTACGGAACAACTTGAACCTAACTTAACTCCACAACTCATCAAACAAGAACTGTCATGGGATTAAGTTAAATATCAAGTTGTAAGAAAAGAGCTCAACATTTTTGAATGTAGAGAAGACTGAAGACTCGACCTTCTTCAAGATTGCCCAATGTGGAGGAACAGAATACCAATCATTTTCATCTCACCAAATGTCTTCCAGTACCCTTACATATAACCCATCAGCCCGCAGCATACACATGAGAAGATAACTCCCAACAGAGAATGAAGAATAGACTGATGACTCGACCTTCTTCAGTCTTTAGTATAACACCAAAGTAACAAGTTGAACCACTGATCATCTATAGAATGTATCCATATTTGGATATTAAGCCCTGATCACATGAACCTGTTGTGCGTCCTTGATGTACACATTCTCTCTCCCCTGATGGTTACGATTAATCAGCACATAACGTAGCAGTGAAACGATAATACCAAGGTAACAAGTTGAACCACTGATCATCTACAGTATTTATCCATCCTGGATATTAAGCCCTGATCACGTGAACCTGTTGTGCGTCCTTGGTGTACACATTTCTCTCCCCCATGATGGTTACGATTAATCGGAATCATCATCATGATGTGTACATGCAGCCTAATGAAGTGTGCATGAAGCATTGACTAGAAACCCTTTGTTACTGATTGTACCAGCCCGTGAGACGATGTAGATTAGCATTCCATGACCATGTTCTTCAACACCTTGATGGACGGAAGAAGCAGTGTTGGAGAAACATGGTTTGCACGACTCCTGAACTGACGTATTCAGGAGTCGTATGACCATCTCAATCATCAACTAACATGTAGATTAATATTCACCCTTTCCCCCCCTCAAAAATTGCATATGCCTTCCAACTGCAATTTTTGATGATTGAACTAGTGAATATGAATACCATCAACGGTAAGTAGCTCCACTTGACGGTTCTTGTCGACTGACATGTTGTTTATTCACCCTTTCCCCCCCTCAAAAATTGCATATGCCTGTCAACTGCAATTTTTGGTTGAACAAGTGAATAAGAATATACTCCAATGTGCGCCGATCCACTTGAAGACTGAATAAGCACGGAAAGAGCATGAAACATGTTGATGAGAATGGCCATAAACAAGAAGATTCCTCTTCTTTTGAAGATAAAGTGCACTCAAGCGTACACTTTTCTTTTCTTTAAAGAACGAGGCCTGAACTGAGGTATTCAGACGTCATTATGATGAAGAACGAGGCCTGCACTGACTTGTACAGACGTCATTATGATGAAGAACGAGGCCTGCACTGAAGTGTACAGACGTCATTATCTCTCTCTTTACTACTTCTCTCATCTAACTCTTTACCAACCCCATTATCATTTAGTTGGCTTGATGTCGTGACCACTGATGGAGAAAAACCCAATATGATGAACTTGAAACTGAAGTAACATAACCCGAACTTGTGACTTAAACTTGTGCTAATGCGAGACAAAGAGCGGTGCAGAGACTTCGTGCAACATCGAATCCCTAAGTACTCTATACTCTTCAACCAACCAACCATCAAGTATAAGAAATACATCACCTCTTGGATATCCACAACTTCGTGTGACACTGAGCACTACAACGTGACCCCTTAAAGTGATAGTTATTTTGAAATAGGGAGAAAGAAAAAATAACTAGATATCCAAGTCCTTGTCATTGTATTGAAAGCTCGAACAAGGATCTCGAAGAATCTTCATCCAACCTCCCCGATATCTTCAGATACTAAGTACACGCACCCATGAAATTTCACTTCAGCCTCAAATAAATAATAATGAATTAACGCCGTAGTCACTTCTTGTGGTTAATGCCCAAATCTAGCCCTTTATGGTGTATCGACTGAACTTTGATAATGGTTTTAACCCGATCATGGTTAAGAGCGCATAGACCATCATCACGGGATTTTACAAATCTATGATTTAAACCGAGAAATAAGTTCTTTCTCGGGAATTTACAAAACCAAGAAGGAACCGTGAGACAGTAACAGATTGAATGTGGCGTGACTGATTTGGTTTTGGTGAACATCAGTTTGGGTTAAGAATATTTCGTGAGAATTACAGATCACATCACAACCTTTTAAAATCTTTGGCCAACTAACCAACCTTGAACCCAGATTAGAGACCACTTGATGAAGGAAACCCGACGTACCAATACTGAAACCAGAAGAAGAAATCCCCAAATTTGTAACTTAAGCTTGCACTAATGTTGGAAGAACGGTGTAGAGAATTAATGCTCCAAGCAGATCTCTAAGTGCTCAATATCCAACCAAAGTATGAGACATTAACACCTCTTGCGATTATCGACAACGTCAATGACGTGTGACACTGAGTACTCCAGTAACTCTTAAGTGATAGTTACCCCGACTGCTGGTAACTAGATAACCCAAGTCTTCAACTTAAATTTTTCGCACGAGCAAGCTGATATGTGTCTAAATACACATATATTTTACCTTGTTTAAACCCACAAAAACGACAAAAAACACTCAAATTATATTGCAGATATCTTTATTTTTGTTTTTATATATGTGCAGGTACGGATATGAGAAAAAGACAAAAAGAAAGGCAAAATGCACAAAAAAAAGAGCACGAGATTGGAAAGAGCATAAAATTACGAGTCTATCGTTAATTTTATTTGAAGCATCGTGACGAAAGAAAAAAAAAATAAAGAGAAAGAAGAATAAAAACTAGACATATCTATGTGGGCCCCACGAAGACTTTTTGCTTGGCACCAAGCAGCAAAAAAAAAGAAAGAAATACAAGACATAAAAAAATCGTGGGTCCCATTTTTGTTAAAGATGTCGACAGCCAATATGAACCAAAATTAATGCTGCTCTCTACCACTTGCTCTCCAACCGCCTTTTTCCAGCCAATCAAAGATGGACACGTGGCCATGTGGAGAAAATTTAGCCGCCTCTTGCTGCTATAAATAGAGATGCTCCGGAGAGTTTTTATTTTTTTGAGTAGTAGAGTAGTTAGTAGTTTTTGAGTAGTAGTAGAGTAGTTAGTAGTTTTTAGTAGTAGTTTTTTTTAAGTCAGTAGTTAATTTTTTACTTAATTGTTTTTATTTCTTATTTTTATTACTTTGTCATTTAAATGCTTTCAAGATCTTATTACTTTTTGACAAATTGTAATAAACCTATTTACAGTACCAATTTCTTTATTGCTTACCTTTATTACCTTGTCATTTAAATGCTTTCAGGATCTTATTACTTTTTGACAAATTGTAATAAACCTATTTACAGTACCAATTTCTTTAGTGCTTACCTTTATTACCTTGTCATTTAAATGCTTTCAGGATCATATTACTTTTTGACAAATTGTAATAAACCTATTTACAGTACCAATTTCAATCTATCTTTATATTTCAATTTATGCTTAATCGTACCTTAATTTTCAAGTCATTTAAATATTATGCCCTGTAGCTCAATTCAAACATAAAAAGAGATGCATGAGCTTGTTAAGCTCGGCTTATTTTCCAAATAAGCCTTGACACCTCTTAAGTTTGAGAGCACTTAAAATTTAGTTTGTCTGTTTATTTTTAGTTTTCTTTTGTTTAGTAATTATTCTAGTTTTAATACTAGTCCAATCTATTCTAGTTTTAATACTAGTCTAATCTATTCTAGTTTTAATACTAGTCCGATCTATTCTAGTTTTAATACTAGTCCTAGTAATTTAGCTTTATATATTATTGTTTATTTATTGTCATTTTTTTTAACGTAATGATTATTATCGTTGTTATTAGCATAGATTTTATTATGTACGAGTAGTTTTATATAAGTTTGCTTTATAAGTCGCTTTTAATTTATATTCACATGTTTTAGCGTAAAAATCCAAAATACACCTTTTTTTCTATTCAATTTCACCCGATCACAAATTCGTTTTATTACAGATTTCACGCCTCGTTGGGACTTAACGACCCGGGGAAACACTAACTCCTTTGGTAAATTGTATTGTGCCCTAGATTGTTTGACTCTTGTTGACCATTTACTTGGTCAATATTAGTTGACCGTTTGGGGCCGATCAAATTTTGGCGCCGCTGCCGGGGAGGTGTGGTGCGTATAATGAATTTGTGTTTTATCTATCCCTTGTATATATATATTATATATAATATCAAATTTCATTTCCAAAAACAATATAAAATACAAAAATATTTTTCCTTTTCATAGCACACAACTTGCCCAGTTTGATTAGTCCCTCAGTTACAACATTTGGTTGTTGGCTGTTTGAACACAATTTGGTAGACGTTACAAACCCAGATTCCCTTTTAAGGGGCAGAAACGCGCAGTTTGTTAACTCCTCTATTGAGAACGTTTGATCGTTCGGTTGTCGGATTCCAGTTGCTGAGCTCTGTCAAGCCCAGATTCCCTTTCGAGGGGCGATTGTTAGGATTTCCCTATTTTCATTTCCTTTGTATATATATATATAAAATTATGGGTTTTCACCCATGTTTCACCTAAGTGTGGGGGAGATGCCCCACATGTTGTAAATATGTACAGTCAAGTTTTCAAAAAAAAAAAAAAAAAAAAAAAAAAAAAAAAAAAAATGTGTGTGTATATAAAATAATGGCTATTAGTATTTCCCTTTAACGTTCTAAGTGTTGGTTTAACAACCGGTTCTTTGAATATTGAGGGCAATATTCAGTTCTAAGTGTGGGGGGGAATTCTAGCGAATTTGATCAAATGTACCATCTAGTACCCCCATTTTAGCCAAAATTTTAAAATTTTTTTTTTTCTTCTCACTTAGAACGCAATAAATGGTTATCAGTCCGCCATGTCTAACCCACATAAGGATTGGCTAATCCGAGAGCAAACGGCTCTTGGTAAAGATATATCAAATCCGTTTATGGCTTACAATTTGCCCAAAATTGTATGGTTTTCGACTCACCATATCCTAAAAAGTGAAGAGTTGACTAGCCCGCAAGGTTATGGCTTGTGGTAAAGGCAGTAGAAAAACCATAATTGGTAATCATCTCACCAAAGATAATAGTAATAATTTATCTAAGAGTTGGCTAGTCCAGAAGCAAACGGCTTCTGGTAAAGACAAATCAAAACCGTTGACAGCTGATGGTTTGCTCAAAATCATTTGGTTATCAGTGTACCAAAGTTCTTACTTGAACTGAAACATTTGGCTACTCCAGAAGTAATGGCTTTTGGTAAAGAGATAAAATCCATTAAATTTTCATAAAAGATTGCTAGGGACTAGCAATAGTTTAGTGTGGGGGATTTGATATGTGTCTAAATACACATATATTTTACCTTGTTTAAACCCACAAAAACGACAAAAAACACTCAAATTATATTGCAGATATCTTTATTTTTGTGTTTATATATGTGCAGGTACGGATATGAGAAAAAGACAAAAAGAAAGGCAAAATGCACAAAAAAAGAGCACGAGATTGGAAAGAGCATAAAATTACGAGTCTATCGTTAATTTTATTTGAAGCATCGTGACGAAAGAAAAAAAAATATAAAGAGAAAGAAGAATAAAAACTAGACATATCTATGTGGGCCCCACGAAGACTTTTTGCTTGGCACCAAGCAGCAAAAAAAAAAAAAAGAAATACAAGACATAAAAAAATCGTGGGTCCCATTTTTGTTAAAGATGTCGACAGCCAATATGAACCAAAATTAATGCTGCTCTCTACCACTTGCTCTCCAACCGCCTTTTTCCAGCCAATCAAAGATGGACACGTGGCCATGTGGAGAAAATTTAGCCGCCTCTTGCTGCTATAAATAGAGATGCTCCGGAGAGTTTTTATTTTTTGAGTAGTAGAGTAGTTAGTAGTTTTTGAGTAGTAGTAGAGTAGTTAGTAGTTTTTAGTAGTAGTTTTTTTTAAGTCAGTAGTTAATTTTTTACTTAATTGTTTTTATTTCTTATTTTTATTACTTTGTCATTTAAATGCTTTCAAGATCTTATTACTTTTTGACAAATTGTAATAAACCTATTTACAGTACCAATTTCTTTATTGCTTACCTTTATTACCTTGTCATTTAAATGCTTTCAGGATCTTATTACTTTTTGACAAATTGTAATAAACCTATTTACAGTACCAATTTCTTTAGTGCTTACCTTTATTACCTTGTCATTTAAATGCTTTCAGGATCTTATTACTTTTTGACAAATTGTAATAAACCTATTTACAGTACCAATTTCAATCTATCTTTATATTTCAATTTATGCTTAATCGTACCTTAATTTTCAAGTCATTTAAATATTATGCCCTGTAGCTCAATTCAAACATAAAAAGAGATGCATGAGCTTGTTAAGCTCGGCTTATTTTCCAAATAAGCCTTGACACCTCTTAAGTTTGAGAGCACTTAAAATTTAGTTTGTCTGTTTATTTTTAGTTTTCTTTTGTTTAGTAATTATTCTAGTTTTAATACTAGTCCAATCTATTCTAGTTTTAATACTAGTCCAATCTATTCTAGTTTTAATACTAGTCCGATCTATTCTAGTTTTAATACTAGTCCTAGTAATTTAGCTTTATATATTATTGTTTATTTATTGTCATTTTTTTTAACGTAATGATTATTATCGTTGTTATTAGCATAGATTTTATTATGTACGAGTAGTTTTATATAAGTTTGCTTTATAAGTCGCTTTTAATTTATACTCACATGTTTTAGCGTAAAAATCCAAAATACACCTTTTTTTCTATTCAATTTCACCCGATCACAAATTCGTTTTATTACAGATTTCACGCCTCGTTGGGACTTAACGACCCGGGGAAACACTAACTCCTTTGGTAAATTGTATTGTGCCCGAGATTGTTTGACTCTTGCTGACCATTTACTTGGTCAGTATTAGTTGACCGTTTGGGGCCGATCACAAGCTATCATTGAAAGTCATGCATCCAACCAACCCCGACTTCAAGATAAAATAAGTAGACGCCTTCGAGAACTACAACTTCAATCACAAATGAAGAATACCAGATTAACTTCGTGGTCATCTTGTGCTGTTGACTAGCCAGAAAGGAAAAGAAACTTGCGTAAATTCTTAGAAGAGCCCATGACTCATAGTCAGTCCTATCAAACAAAGCAGTCTGATCCAGCTACTTGGATGTGGAATAGTTGTCGTACTGTGTACAGGATTTTACAGTTCTTGAGATTTATCTGAGAAATAAATTCAAGAACTAACTGCACAACAGTAAGTATCAAACTGCTGTAGACTGAACCACTGAATCCTGAATCGCTACGATCTGACCCGCTGTAACCGATACTGCTAAGATTCAAACCGCTGGAGACTGAACCGAGACGATCTGACCCGCTGTAACCGGAACCGCTAAAATTCACATCGCTGGGGACGGAACTTCTAGGAAACTTGCGATAATTCTCCCCCTCAAAAAGGACATGGAATGACCTTTTTGCCAAAGCTGAGAGTCCGTGATGTTTGTGAATTTGAAAGGCACAAAACATGGAAAGAGACAAATGAAACTACTGCAACGAAGATGGTGATTAAGACTCTCTTGTAGTAACCCCTTGCTTTCCTCATCATCAATGGTTTAGTAGATTAACAATTCATTGAAGCTCGTATTATGTCAAAACCGCTTGATGAAATGCATATGACTTTAAAGTGAGTAAAAGGTTAACACATGTCTCCGAACAGATCACCTCTTGTCTTAAAGCCTGACTACCTCTTGAGAAGATCTCGAGCAACAATCCCATTAGAAGCTTGAGAAACAACAATCACTTGATGAAGCTTGATAAAGAACAAGTCCGCGACTTAAACTTGCACTAAATTATGATTTAGAACCTATATTGAGCACAACAACGTAACTCCTTTAAATATAGGTAGTGATATATACCCAACCTTCCATCCTTAATTGTATATATCCACTTCGTGAACATCCAAGTCTAATCACCTTAAATTGCAAATTGTGATTTAGAACCTATATTGAGCACAACAACGTAACTCCTTTAAATATAGGTAGTGATATATACCCAACCTTCCATCCTTTATTGTATATATCCACTTCTTGAACATCCAGGTCTAATCACCTTAAATACGCTTGAGCAAGGGTCAACAAACATCGTGCATCCATCCACCCCGAGATGTTTGTGACACTAAGTACACCAACCCGTGAATTAACAAACCAACCAAGTTACCATAATTTCCCAATTCCTGCTGATCTTGAAGCACAAACTTATCCCGAAAAGGCAGTCAAACCCCGTAAGTCTCATTATGTCTAAATCCAAGTCCCGCCTACTTGTCCAAAATTAATTTCACGGGATTTTACAGCTCTTGAGATTTAAACCGAGAAATCGAATCTTTCGCGGGATTTTCTAAAATCTACAGGAGAAACCGTGAAATCAACCAGAATACCCAAGAGTGAGGTGCAATACCAATCTTCGAAATTCAAGTCACAGAAGTCAAATCACAACATGATCAAATTGCAACAGGCCAAGTCACAGATTGTCAATTTGCACCAAGACAGATTGCAATCAACCAAATCACAATAAGTTGAATCGCAAGTGTTGACTCGCAACGTCATATCGTAACTGGTCAAATAGCAATCCGTCAAGTCGCAATAAGACAAACACGCAACTTGACAAGTCACAATTAATCACATTGCAATTTGTCAACTGTAGCTCAAATTGCAAAGATCAACTTGCAGGATCACTCAAATTGTGGGCACTAATAGGACAATGCTGACAAATCCCCACCTCTGTAATTTCGATGACATTCATAACCCCAAATACGAGCCGTATGAAGGTTTAAATAACCACTGTAGTTTTATCCAATACACTTGAAACCATCTAATAACTAGCACGGTAGTTATATTCAATGAACCCGAAAAATTTCACCCAAAATTAATTCACAGTCTCGGGTTAACAAAGCATGATCAAAAATATCGTCCAAAATTAGATCACAAATGTTTATAACCAACAACAAACTTGTCCTTGTGAAGAATAGCCCAATCAACATTCAATCAACAACAACTAACTACAACTAATCGTCCCTGGTGACAATAAAC
The DNA here is from genome assembly GCA_021014915.2 of Artemisia tridentata subsp. tridentata. Taxonomy (NCBI): domain Eukaryota; kingdom Viridiplantae; phylum Streptophyta; class Magnoliopsida; order Asterales; family Asteraceae; genus Artemisia; species Artemisia tridentata. The sequence continues at coordinate 86,599,077 of CP139507.1, forward strand.
CACTTGCACAGCCCAATGACAATTAAATTAACTTCGGCCCAATGTGAACCTAGTGCAAGCCCACTCCAATAAATAGCCAACCCTACTTAACCAGTATTTAAAGTTCACCCTAATCAATTGTGTATAAAACACACCCTAATTCCAAATCAGGCAAACCCTAATCACCATCTTAAACAAATCCGCCTCCTTCTTCCAATTAGCTCTTACCTCCAACACCTCAAATCCATCTTCCTTTTACACATCGACTAAAAGTCACTTGGTGTACACAAATCGAAATGTTATTGAAACATTAACTCAAACCGATCAACACTCATATTCTTGAGTCCGAAATATCAAACAAAGAAAAACACAGTCGCACTCCTTTCTTCATTAATTGGTTTGACTAAAATGAGTACGGGTAAGGTGGTTTTTATGTGTTTTCTTGTTGATGTTGAATTATGAACGAATTAAGGAAAAAGAAATAACATATTTGTTAGATTCTTTACCCTCTTAAATTCGGATATGAAATATACGATTTGTTTACAACATGAACGATGATGATTTGTTTTCGTGTGTATGGACTTTGAGTTCTTCGAGGGCTGTTGTAACACACGAATAAACAAACTGAGATCATTGTGTTATTTTCGTTTAGAGTCATGTTAGAGGATATGGATTGTGAGTTGGGGAGTGAATGGTGAGGGTTAATTGTAGTGTCTAGATTAGGAATTGTTGATGGACTTGCTTCACGTATTATTACTTTATCAGTTTATCATTTGGACTAGATGTGGTCTACTGGTCTTGTTCTCTTTCTTTTCTTATTATTTTTTCTTTTGAATGTTAATGACCATTGAAAGTTGTAATAGATCTGAGGTCAACGATATTGCTTGTGGTCAACGTGGTCAAAGTCTTCTCTTCATCTTCTTCATTATCTATGATTCGGTTTGATATTCGGTTTGTTATTTGATAACTCGTTAACGTCAATTCAATTGTTGCTTTATATGGTAGACAAACCGAGTTAACCGTTTGACCAAGTAGCAGACAAACCGAGTCGATGAAATGGTAGACAACCACACAGACAAACCGCGTCGTCTTATATACACAAGCCGAGTCCATGACAAACCGAGTACGTGAAAACTAGACAAACAGCATCTACAAACACCCACAAACCGCATGCTTGCAAGAAACACAAACCGAGTTCATGACAAACAGACAAACCGAGTACACTTAATGTACACAAACCGAGTCTTAGACAAACCGCGTTCACAACAGATAGACAAACCGAGTTAGTGACTGTATGGACAAACCGAGTCCAGGACAAACCGCATTGGAGACAAATTGCCACTTTGACCGGTCAACGCTGTCACTTTCATACTTTCCTTAAAAACCGGATCTGGGTCTTTCATAACAAACCGCATTCAAGAATCACCCTTTAACACTAGCAGTAGCCAAGAACAATCCACAAAAAACAAACCACACTTTTAATCTTAACCGAGCCACAAAGAGAACTGCCAAAAATCAATCTTGTGGTGTTGCTTTTAGAAACGTATGAAACGAGAAAAGGAAAGAATGGACAACAAAAATGTACTCAATAACTGGGCTAGATCCAAGAATTATAGCTCATAAAATCAAGTCATTGACCACAAAAATAAACTTTCGTTAAAACACTCTTTTTTTTTTTTCGGTTATCAATTCAGTGGACACACCTAAATCCAACAACTGTTAAGGCCCATATCTTTCACAATATATCCTAAGCAAGAGCAAGACAAATGAAGTGATACTTGACTTCCAGTTCGAATCAAAACAATCAACAACAAAAAAAGGAGAACCAAAACAACAATAAAAAATATAGAACTGTTAAAGCAACAAAAAATAGTGTTCGAACAAAAGAAAAAAAATCCAAGCACACACAATCAATCGAACCTAACCATGGCTCTTGATACCAATTGTAGGAAATAACCTTCTTGATTGTGTGGATCTATTCGGGTGGTCTTGGATCTTGAAAGATCAAGAAACCCATTTGAGTTAGTGAGATGTTAGAGAGAGAGGGAGACTCTTGTTGAGAGAAAAACTGAATATTAGATTCAATGTGTGAAGAGTTCCAACCCTTCCCAAGTGTGGGAAGGGGTTTATATACTTACTACTATTTGGTGCCCCTAGTGGGCTGTGGAGTGAGCTGACAGTGGGGAAAGCCCCGACCCACTCCACAAATATAAATACGACTAAGCTAATACTAATATTACTAATAATACTAAACAAATATATATAAGCCTACGAGCTATATAAATGCTAATTAGATGCTCGGGGTGACCGAACCTTCATATGAATATTTATATTCCTAACAGATAAGCCTACATATTTTATATGAACTATTTTCACTTTATTATTTTTATATTTTACATTATACGTAATACAAATATTTAAACCCTATTAGATTTTATTAACGTATATGCTTTCCGTTAAACTATTTTTCATGTCTAATATTATTAATTGAAGTATATTAATAAACTTTGATATTTTTATAAACGTTATATTTTTACGTTACTCGATTTTAAGTTTTGTTACTTAAGGACTTAACGTTAGTAATTACCGGAATCAAACTATATCATAAACTAATTTTATATATGCGGATAGCTACTATTTCCTACAAGGTTTGGCAAAAACATGCAATATTTAGCTAACATATGCTACAATGTAGACGTGTACATTTTTAAACCATGCATGCAATCTTTCTAATTAAACATTTACGTGCACTATTTCTTGTCATACAAAGATATCTAACGTGTAACATAAAATGACTATTCGAACGTGTAGTATCTTTAAACCATAAAATACAACAAACAAGAATAAGAACGTGTGTGTATATTTTATATATGAATGTGTAAGCAGTATAGATATAAGAACGTGTAGGTAAAATCTCCATATATATGTGTAAGTAAATTTCACCATACAAGGATATATATAACGTGTCCTATTTTGTTTCCAATACATGCTATAACCAACCCACATAAGAACGTGTCCCATCTTATTACCAAGCATGCATTGCAACATACTAATATATACACTCCCTCCTTCACGTAACCACTCACACACATATACAAACTTCTTTCTTTTTCCTTTATGGCGCTCGTACAAATGCACCTCCGTTAGTTTTGGTTCCTATCGTGTAAAGAAGAGAAGAAGGAAGGAGAACAGGAGGGCGTAGGAGACTATCTTTACAAGTTCTAAGACGTTTGGCGTTGTACGTGACGGATGGAAGGTCTTGGAACCATTGGTGTTACCTCGGAATTATTTACACGTTCATCCCGTCGTTATTCGTCTCCTTTCCACTGTTGGTGGTGTTGTAAGTCACACTTGATCTTTCATCTATTCCTTCTTTTATCTAAAATCATTTCATATATCGCACCGGTTCACTTCGATCATGTAGTTGCATCGTTCCAATTCCTTTTGCGTTTTCTTTAATCCATAACATACACAGAATGACCACCCAATCCTTTGGGATGGCTAGTGAATAAAAACACGTACCTCACAGTCACACGTACCATTTTATATAAATATCAAACGTGCAAGTGTTTCCTTTAATATTGTTTTTGGTTATTAAGAATTGAAGTACATACTCAGCCCCCACTACTCGTAGCACACATTACCTTGACATAGAAACAGGCTACTAAAACAAGTCTAATAGATTGCATAATAAAAGAGAGCTAGCTTGTTAATCATTACTTGTTACTGGTGCAACATGATTGTTAGCAAATCATTTTTATACATAAGTTAGTCATGAAACCACATACCAATATAAGTTATACATATAAACTGTTAACACCTAAGGTTCATTAGCTTTAATCCCGTAAAAACAAATACTTACACTAAACCTAGTAAACTTTAGATTCGAACCTATTTTTTTTTTTTTGAACTAACGAGTTACTATAAACCACTTAGTCACAAGACCTTACGGACCTTTTACAAATCTCATTTCAAATGCTATAAAGAACTCGTTTTACTAAACCTGTATCGAGTGGAATATTAGGAAGGCTCAATAAGCATTATCAAATGAACCATTCGTTAAACCCACTGGAACTATATTTTTTTTTAAAAATCCGTTCATGAGTCCAAGACAAACCCAATAAGCTTTTAAACCCAACTAGCCATTTAAATGTTAACGAGCCTTAAACTTTTTCTTTAAAAAGCCCATTAAGCCAAAATAAACTATTTTCTGAAATAATCAATTGAAATAAGTTAAAATAAACTTAATAAAGTTATAGAAACTTTCAGAATATTTTTCCCGTCATTTTTATGCAAAAAGGACTAAAAATGTAACGCGAGTTAACCGGAAGGACCAAAACTGTCAAACAGTGTAACCCATGGACTGAAACTGCTAAAACAGATTATAAAGGACTTAAAATGACATACCTTTGGACTTCAAAGCCTTATATGGACATATGGACAAATTTTGGACTAATATATTATGAACTTTGGACTGAACGAGATACGACGTAACGCGATCGCAGTTAGACTAAAAAGTATAAAATATGAAAAGAACAAGGACCTATTTAACTTTACTTGACATTCTTAGTTTATTTTCATTTTACACCCTTCATTTCATATGCATGTTTCATTTTAGTATGCATTATTTAAGGTTTCGCTATTAGGAATATTAGCAACTTCACTTGCATATTGTTTCATCATATTTCGAGAAAGTAATATTTTGGGTCGTTTGAGATAAGAACCGAGATAATATTATAGATATATTATATTTTTAACTTGAGGCATTTTAGGCATAATCACACACTCACATCACCGATCAAATCGTTATACGATTTATCCTTTCCACATTCGTTATTAGTCGTAAGTTAGACTCTTAGACTTCGCTTATACTCAGGTCTCGTATTGAATAAGTTTTCGTGAACGTTACTTGCTCTTATAATTTCGTCTTGCCGGATACGCTCCAGGTGAGTCGTGGCCCCTACTTTTCACACTTGTTTTTAATAACTCTTTTGGGGGAGATACATGCTTTAACTGTTTTATATTACTTGAAATATCTTATGATTTACTTAAAATCATCAACTATGCTCTACATGCTTGAATTATACTTGAAAGGAATACATGCTCATTATATGTGCAAATTGTCTGTTTATCTTAAACACGGAACTTGGAAGATAACATTTTAAGCTACTTGATGACACTGAAACTCATTGTATGCATTCATGTGACAAATGATTGTACTGCTACTTTAACATGTTATTTCTACATTTCACTATAAATAATTGCCAATACTAAAATTACGCATGATTCACCTATATTGCCTAAGCACACTTTATTGCCGAAAGTCCCTTTATCATGAGCCATTAATCACTGCGGTGAGCGCGAATATAGTGAACAGCTTCGAAACCTGTTACAGGCTGACGACCTATCCCACTAAATACTGTGACGGAATGCCTATATGGTTAGTCGTATTTAGTCGCGATGCACTATATTTGAGAAAAATAGGAATTGGCAAGTACCTATTAACACGAGGGCCATAAAAACCCATCAGTGACCCTGGTGGGACACCGCCGTATTACGGTACTCTGTTAACGTTTTGCGTGTCATGAGGCTTAGGGCAATATAACTTTATGAATATATGAATGTTTCATATATATCCTAGGATACAGCTGTATCTAGAAGACCACCACTTTATACTGATAGACTTCAGACATTAGATTATTATTTCACTACGTGTTATGATTATGAATCCCGTACTTGAACTTTAACTGTTACCATATGTGACTTAAATGAGAATTCTGCACAAATTAACTCCAAATGCTTGGTATATCATTATAGTTAAAAGATGATACAACAGTTTACATTGAGCATATAACAACGTAGCTCATCTGCATTCATAACTTGAAACTTATGATTTTGAATATCATACATGAATTACTTGTGAATTTTATACAAAACAACTTATTAACTATTTCATAAAGGATTACTATTTATTTCAACAATCACTATACGCCTTTCGAAGAAAGTTATTTTCTATAAACTCTGCGAACTCACCAACCATTGTGTTGACGTTTTAAGCATGTTTATCTCAGGTAAATAACGGAGCAGGACAAGACACGGAGCGGGCATCTTTTACTCTGATAACTTAAATGGTGTAAAATCAAATATGTCATTCTTTCCAAATTATCACATCTTTTTATGGGATTTTCAAACCAAATAATTTACCTTTGTATCAAAATACTATTTTTGAATGACATATAACTTTCAAAACGCCATTCTCGGGCCGTTTTCTGGAATTTTAACTTCGATCCTCACCGTGGCACCCTAATTACTTTTCCGCTGCCACAAACCAAATTAGGGGGTGTTACAATTATGTAATTTTCTTTTAGTTATTAATGAAATATTATGTTTTTATTAAATTGTTTAATATAATTTATGAAAATAAAAAATAAAAAAATAAAATTAGTTGGGAGGTATGAAAAAGGCATGGTTGACACTAAAAAAATGGTTGGGAGGTATGAAAAAAGTATGAATGAGGTGGAATGATATTATTGGTGGGTTGGGAGGTATGGGGTTTTTTCAGAGGCATGATTGCCACCACCCTAAGAGCAATAGGTTTAATGGCATGGCAAAATTCCTCATTCGAGCCCCACGAGGTGTCACGTCACTATGACATACCTCCCTTTACAACCCTCATTTCCAATAACATACCACAACTTACTCATTTGGACCCCACCACTTATATATTTTTTTCCACATATCCACAAAATAAAATCCATCATCATATCACCTTCTTCTTCATTATCACTTCTTCTTCTTCATTAACCATGCTGTCATCATATCACCATCATCAAAACCCGTATTCAAGATCCAACATAAACCCACCACCTTAACTCACACAGCCACCACCTTAACCCACCACCTTTATCATTTCTTCTTTTCTCAAATCAAATGAAGCAACACCACCACAAAAATTGTATGTGATTTATAAACGATTGAATTTGATTTATTTAAAAAAAAAAAAAAAGAACGGTCGAATGCATTTTTAAACTTTTTGATAACGTTTATATTTGTTGGATTCTGACAATAAGTACATCCCCAACACTCGTCGTGCAGACGAGCAAAGAACGAATGGTGAGCCATGGCTAAGGTGGGTGGTACAATGGCAAGCTACGGCGAATGGTCCACGTTGGCACGGCGAAGGATGACAATGTCTACACCGTTTGCTCTAAGGGTTGTCATTAGCAAAACCCTTTATTTATTTATTTATTTGGAAAAGGCAACAATCTTTTTACAGTATGAACAAAAATGGTTGATTTGTGGTCGTGTATGTCCAAAACTCCAAATTGCTAAAAGCCAGAAAAAGTAATAATTAAAGTAAAGTGTTAAACCATTCCCCTGTAGTTATATAAACAAATATAAAGTGTTGAATCATTACCCAAAATCTCATCAAAAAGGTATTTACAATGATTAAAAGAATGTGAAATGCGATGTAAACAACGGGTATTTTAGTGTAATAAGCAAAAGTCGGCCGAGTGCCCGAATCACAAACGATCGATCAAGTACCACCCTCTTACACACCAAACGACCAACCCAGTCCCTAGGGGAAAAATGGAGAAGAGGGTCGGCAGACGAACCCACTTGTGTGCTTGTTTGTGCGTGTGTAGTGTTTATTTAAAATGTATTTTTGTGGGATATATTTTTTGTAATGTCAGACTCCTTGTTACATGAAGTAGTCTTGAAAAAAATAAAAACAACAAAAAAAAAAAAAAAAACAAAAACAAAAAAAAAAAAACTGAGATGACAGTAGAGATGTAGGTCATTTGGAGTTGCTTATTACACTTAGGGGCCGTTTACTTTCAACTTAATGTCCTGTTTGGTAACAAAACTGGCTGGAAACAGGAAACTTTGGTGTTTCTTTTTAACTTATTGCAAAAGAGAATCCTTAATGTGGAAGGGGGCAAAATTTGATACTGTTTCTATTCAGGACGTCTTAATACGATTTTTTTCCCGAACTAGTCTAGGTGGAAAAAATAAATTCGAAAAATTTAGAAAACTTCGAAAAAATTTATAAAAATTCAAAAAAAATTTAAAAATTCGAAAAATTTATAAAAATTCGAAAAATTTATGAAAATTCGAAAAAATTTATAAAAATTTTAAAAAAATTCAAAAAATTTTAAAAATACAAAAAATTTATAAAAATTGAAAAAATTTATAAAATTTCAAAAAATTTATAAAAATTCAAAAAAATTTATAAAAATTCGAAAAATTGATAAAAAATCAAAAAATTCGAAAATTTTATAAAAAATTTATAAAAATTCAAAAAAATTTATAAAAATTCGAAAAATTCATAAAAAATCAAAAAATTTGAAAATTTTGTAAAAAATTTATAAAAATTCAAAAAATTCGAAAATTTTATAAAAATTTATAAAAATTCAAAAAAACTTATAAAAATTTGAATTTATTAAATTTTTTTTCGAATTTTTATAATTTTTTTTGAATTTTTAAAAAATTATAAATTTTTACAAATTTTTTGAATTTTTAAAAAATTATAAATTTTTATAAATTTTTTGAATTTTTTAAAAATTTTTATAATTTTTTATAAAATTTTCGAATTTTTTGAATTTTTATAATTTTTTTGAATTTTTAAAAAATTATAAATTTTTACAAATTTTTTGAATTTTAAAAAAATTATAAATTTTTATAAATTTTTTGAATTTTTTAAAAATTTTAATAAGTTTTTTCGAATTTTTATAATTTTTTATAAAATTTTTGAATTTTTTGAATTTTTATAAATTTTTTGAATTTTTATAAATTTTTTCGAATTTTTATAAATTTTTCGAATTTTTATAAATTTTTTCCACCTACACTAGTTCGGGAAAAAACTCGTATTAAGATGGTCAATTAAGCATAAAAAAGAAACAACATATATTCACACAGGACCTAACTAGAAACAGTACACATATATCCACACAGGACCTAACTAGAAACAGGAAAAAAAAGAAACAGCCCCTTAGTCTTAGAAAAGCAAAGGAGATCGTCTTCAATTAGACTCTTTTGGATTTCTTTGTTTTATTTATGTTTAGCTAACAATAATCTCTTATATTTTTGTTGTTGTCGATTAGACTCTCTTTTTTGATATTGATATTTTAACAAAATTCTAAATGATATACGTTTTTTACAGACAAACTTTATATTTCAAACGCTAAACGTTATTTGCTCCCACACGATAACCAAAAGATGGTTAACGGTTGATTAAAGTATATTTCATTCTATAGTAGGTCCCATTCTTATGGACCCCAAATTACCAAGTCATGAATTAAAATGATGGGTAAGGAATCTTCTTTTGAAATAATGATTGTGCTTTAGGAATTTCCTTTCTTTGATTACAAGTGCAGGGGTTGTAATTGTACACGGTACGGTTTCTGCGGTATGGAATCATGCACGGGAACACCGTCGCCGGTCATGCGGTATGAAATCACACACGGGAAATGCGAAAAAAATTTGAACGTTGGAGATAAATTGGAACGTTGGAAATGCAACGGTTATATATATATTTTTTTAAACACTCATTCTCAAATCAAACATACAACTACACATTTTACCCAACTCAATCTTTTACTAAATATATATAAAAAAAAAAAAAAAAAAAAAAACCTTCAATCATATATGGATAATATAATTGGTTCGACTATATTGTTAGATGAGCCATTTGAGTTGTCTAACGATAGTAGTCTCGACGTTTTTGTGAACGCGGTTGAGGAAGATGAGGAAGATGATACGGCAAGGTCGAAACGAAAAGTAGTAAACCGCAATCGGGTCAAAGCTTCAGAAAGATTGCATCGTGATTATTTTTGTGACGAACCGAAGTTCGACGAAGAATTTTTTCAAGATAGGTATCGTATAACTAAACATTTATTTTTAAAAATCAAACATGATGTTGAGTCTAGATACGAGTATTTTCAAGAGAGTTATGATGCTAGATTGAAAAAAAGTTGAACGGGCATTTGGTGTTCTCAAGGATAAATGGGGTATACTGAGTCGACCATTACGGCCACACACATGATTATACGTGACGCCGGTAATGCAATCTCGCCAGTTCATATTCGGGATCCTCCAATCCAACCGGTGTTTGACGAAGAAGCCTTAGAAGAGATACGACATGAGGAAACACATTTTCGTCTTCGATTTGATCTTATGGAGCATATTCACGCTCAACACATACCATACATCGAGGCGGCCTTAGAAGACGATGAAGACGTGTAGTCTTATGTAATTTTTTTATGTTTTTTATAAGTATTATGTAATTTTTTTTTCATGTTTTTTAATATTATGTAATGTTTTTTAATTTTAATGGAATTTTTTTTTTTTTTTTTTTTTTTTTTAAATAAAGAAAATTGTAGTAAGTGATGGGATGTAGTGTAGTATGGTGATGCCAACAAAATTCGGGAGTGTGGTATGAAAAAAGTAAGGGAATGATGTGGCATAATGAGATTAGTTGGGAGTGAGTGATGGGATTTTTAGTGAGTGATAGATTGCCAATCCCCTAAGAACTTTATTTTATGACACAGTTTAGACGACTATTAATTTAATTTTATCTATCAAATGTAGGTGAGAAAGTGAGTTTAAGAAGGCTTGCATTGCAAGTTATAGCTCCTTCAAATTTCTTTTTTATTTTTAATATTCATTTTTACTCTTGCGAGTCACAGTCACCCTAAGATCTAATCTTTTTTCTATGAAGTTTCATGCTGAGAAGTCGAATTGAATTTATTTATAGTTGGAGAGCTAATGAGTCTTTTGGTATTGATGAGTTGAACTCAAGTTCGTAATAAGATGCTAGTATTTGACTATTGGATATGTGTAGTGTAGAACCAAACTTAAGGACTATATTTGAATAACGCAGAAACTCAAGGGACCTTCAACATTTTAGGGAACAGCACCGGGAGATAAGAGACATCAAGATGAGTATAAAGTAGAAGAATCAAGAATCACCAAAAAGTCTCCACCTTTGCATCATAAGAATCAACATTTTCACATGCACCCTTAATCAGAGGCGGAGATACGCGGGGCACGGTGGGCACGTGCCCTTAGCAAAAAAATTGTAGTTTAAGTTTTATTAAATTATGTGGCTATTTTTGTATTTGCACCTTTAAAAATCAATTTGTAATTTAGTTTCTAAAAATTATCAAAGTTTGCTCACTCAACCATAAATTTATGGCTCTGCCCATGACCGATATGCCATTTTTTTTAACGGCAATATTATTAAAAAAAAACTAGCAAGGATGTAGAAGAAATCACAAACTAATGGAACTAGGACATTTCATCCAAGAGCCCCAATCAAAATTAGAATTACATCGGTTAGAACACCAAGTATACGACAAACGAACAATCTCATTAAAAAGAAGATCCAAGCGAGGATGATTATTCCCAAACAAGACATGATTGCGAAACTTCCAAATAACCCATCACATGACATAACAAACGCCTTCCAAAACATCCTTAAGTCGCTTAGAAAAACGAAGATTGTTAAAATTTACGTTTAAATAAAACTCATGGGTTTTCAAAAATAGATAAATTGATTTGTACATCATTCACAAATCACACAGCTTAGTGTGGAAGCGTGGATCGTGAGATGGGTTGGGTGTGGCGTGAGATTTTTCTTTCGTCACATTAGCTATGCGTCAACATTTAACCCTTTTTTTCTTTTTTGTTTCTTTTTCGTTGAGGTGGCACTTTGTCCCGCAAATGCACTGTCCATCTTTACAGATGTTTTTATCATGAATTATAACTAAGAGTTCACCTTAAACATAAGAAAAATAAAGTTAACTCTATGTCGAGGCTGGCCTTTACCCTAGGCTAAATTGGCTAAATTGAGATATGAAATCATCGACATAATACTAGGTATACTGGTTCACTTTTCACCACGCATGCTTCAGTAACTTAGTATCACATTATTCTCTTCTCACTCTTGTTACATTTTCTTTCGAAATAGTCAAAACATTTCTTACCATTTACCTATACATTACTCACAAAAACATAACACACGCTACACTTGTTATAATTATTTTTTGAGTTAATTTCATAAATGGTCCATGTGGTCTGTCGGGTTTAACGGGTTTAATCCCTTTACTTTTTTTTAATGAATCTAGACCCATAACGGTTTTGGTCCCTTGACCAAATTTTCTGTTTGTTTAACCGTTAACTTAGCAATTTGTCAGTCACATAAAAGGGTAGTTAGGTCATTTCACTTAGGTTTTATCTTTAAACTAAATAAATAAAATCCACCACACACACCACCATCTCCCAATCTTCTTCATCATCTTCTTTTGTTCTCTCTCTAATACATTCCCAGCAACCACCACACACACCACCATTTCAACACTCATACACCACTAACTCAATACCCACACCGCCATCACCAGCCAGCCAACACTCATCATCACTAACTCAATTATATTTTGTAATAACAGTTATTACAAAATATAATTGAGTTATTATTCTCCCATCACCAGTTATGAAATTTAAACACTCATCACCATCACCAGCCAGCCAACACTCATCACCACCAACACTCAATACCCATCACCATCCTCACCACCAACCCACTAACTCAATACCCACACCACCATACACCACTAACTCAATACCCACACCACCATCACCCCCACCAACTGTCGACTGCCACCACCATCCCACCATCACCTCCATCAACATAACCATCAACAACCAACACTTTAAACCCTAACTACCCACCAAAACCAACAATTAAACACACATGCCACAACCCCACTTATACAAATCTACAGCCACCAACTTTGCAATCGGTTTTTAAATCTGGTTCATAGATCTTGTGAAAGCTTTTTAATTGGTGGCTGTGGATTTTGTTAAAGCTTTCACACCACCACCTTTGCAATCAATTGCACCGCCACCTCTGCCATCAACTGCGCCGCCACCTCTGCCATCAACTTCGGCGCCAACTCTACCATCCTCTGCCAGCATCATAGCCGCCACCTTTGTTTTCTTTATTCATTTGATATTTTCAATTTTTTTTTTCAGATCTAGGGTCTAGAAGATGAGGTTGTGTTTGATTTAAAGGATTCATCATTTTTTTCCTTTACTCAAAGCTTCATCATATTTTTTGTAACATTTACATATTATTGTTGGTTACTTTCGGTATAGTTATGAGTGATCTGAGGATTTTGTGTGGTGGGAAAAAAATGGGTTAAAGAAGATGATGTATGAAGTGTTTTGGAATTTGCGGTTTTTGATTCTTTTTGTATGGAATTTATGGTTTTGGAGTTTTTGGTTTTGATTTTTGATGATGGAGATGAAGATGGGGAAGTGAATTTGTGAAATCTGGTTTAAAGATGAAGTGGTTAGAAGTGTTTATATTTGTGTTTATAATAATAATAATAATAATAATAATAATAATAATAATAATAATAATAATAATAATAATAATAATAATAATAATAATAATTGGTATTAAGCTTTCCTTGCGTCTGGTTTAAAGAGGAAGTGGTTAAAGTGTTTATATTATGCTTTCCTTGCGTCTAGACTCCAATCTGCTAGCTTACAGGCTAAGCTCCTCCGACAGTCTGGCATAGTAAATTATGGATCTTCCTTTAACGATGCTCTGTGTACTTTTAATGCGAGAATGGAGTTTGACTTTTTAAGTAACTCGAATGAGATCGCTGCCCCCAAACTTATGAAGAAAATGGCAGATATATATTTCACACGTGTTACTAGAACGGTTGAATCCACTTTTGGCCTATCCGCTCGACAGATGGTACTTTGGAGGTCGCAAAAAGAAGATTACACCTCCGATTAGCTTAGGGTGGTCCTGATATCTGGGCTGGGACAAACTATGAATGCTAGAACTTACCGATGTGTTTTATGTTACCGCCTGGGTGTCCCCCTGTTTTCTGTCCAGATGCCGTGCTCAGCTTGTTCCAGGTTATTTGCGGGGGACTTTTATGGGGACCATGCAGTGTCGTGCGCTGGTAGTATTGGTATTAAGCACCGGCACAACGTGGTACGTGACACTCTCGCTGACATTTGCTCTCGGCCTGGGATCTCAGCTCGTAAAGAGGTTGACATCGGCCTTTGTGATGAAAGGGACAGAAACTTACGCCCAGCTGATATATTGCTCTATTCTTGGGACGGCGGGCAATTTGTGTCGATTTGACAAGGTCATCTCCTCTGACGTAAACTGGTATGGCTGATTTTGTGCCAGGACGGGTGGTGGTTGAAGCAGCACAACGCAAACGAGTCAAGTATGAGACCAAGTGTGCCGACATTGGATATGGGTTTCTCCCCTTCTCATTTTCTTCCTTTGGGGAACTTGGGAAGGATGTTGTAGCCCTACTGAAGCGGATCCGAAAGTTCTTTGTGACTCAAGACATCGGAGCGCGTGCCACTGCTCATATTTTTAGTAGGATTAGCTTTGCAATAGCTAGAGGAGTGGGGGCCCAGTTAGTATCTCGACTCCCCTCTAATTTCTTGTAGATCCTATGAGTTTCTAATAAAGCGCTGTTTATAATAATAATAATAATAATAATAATAATAACAACAACAACAACAACAACAACAACAACAACAACAACAACAACAACAACAACAATAATAATAATAATAATAATAATAATAATAATAATAATAACAACAACAACAATAATAATAATAATAATAATAATAATAATAGTATGAGGGTAGTTTAGTCATTTCATCCTTTTTAACGGTCAAACAAAACAGAAAATTTGGTCAAGGGACCAAAACCGTTATAGGTCGCAACCACAGGGACTAAATCCGTTAAAAATAAAGTAAAATAACTAAGCCCGTTAAACCCGACAGACCACAAGGACCATTTATGAAATTAACTCTTATTTTTTGCTACCGGTGGGGTGGTGGCCTACACCACCTTTGATAAGTGAAGTTGTACTAGTAATTGCACGTGGATGATGGTGTCACGTCGGATTAGCACCCATGATCACTCCATGGTCACTACTCACTACCCCCTCACCTTACACATCAACGGCACCTCAGCTTTCTTTCTCCTCTCACAGTCTCACTTCCCCTCACCATTTTTTTCACAAGACATGGTCACCTTATCCTCACCTTAATACCCATTTTTTTAAATTTAAATACTTACGAAATTAAAAACGTAAACGTACGAAATTAAACACTTTTATTCATAAATTAAAAACATTACATAAACTTCGAATATTAAAAATACTACATTTAAAACTGAAATTAAAAATTACGAGACAAGTGTTTGACTAAATTCGCTTATGACGCTATGATATACCTCATAACTCATCGCACTTGTTCATCGGATCGTATGAGGTCGTCCGATTGATGTGCTTCCTCCGGGTACCAATCGGGAGATATCGCCTTTTCTTTGTCTTTTCGAACTATGTTATGTAATATGATGCATGTATACATCATATTCATTATTCTTTCTTTTTTCATTGTTTGTGCAGGATTGGCTAGTATTGCCCATTTCTTTTTCAGAACACCAAACGCTCGTTCCACATCTTTCCTTGCCGATTCTTGCATTTGCTTATACCTTATTCATTTTGTGGTCATCATCAGATGGTTCTGGAATCTTCTTAACGAGTGTCGCCAATTCTGAATATATCACGTCAACAAGATAGTATCCCCATGGGTAAGTACGCCGTTAGCCACAAACGGAATCTCTGGTGCTTTTCCTTCTTTGAGATCATTAAATAAAGGGGATTGCTGTAAAACGTTGATGTCGTTGTTCGAACCATAAACACCAAAGATAGCATGCCATATCCATAAGTCTTGTGACGCAACAGCTTCCAGCAAAATGAATGAATTCGGACTGTTAATACAAATATCGTCCTAAAAACGTTATTTATATTTTACGATCTTTGCTATATTTTGTTAATGAAAATTATAAAGTTTATCTTTAGCAAAACATAAATATAAGTTAAAGTCTTTTACATTTATAGTAATAAGCTTTTAAAACTCATTTACATGCTACATGATCACTAGAAAATACATATGACATACATATATACATTTACATGTTTACATTTTTATTCTTAAAATATAAATTAGTACATGACATCATTCATACATCATTTAGATATCTTTAGGATATCTTGAAGATTTAGTAAATATCTTGGAAAGATCTTCAAGCAAAGAATTGGATTGTGTAAGATCTTGGCAAGATTTGGAAAGATATGTAAAGATTTGCTGTCAGGTTCTGGCGGAACCGAACAGCATAGGGGACGGACCCCAGGTGATGAACTCAAATAAGTACATTTTATTACTATCATTTATCCTATTAATTTGACTTGTTTTACTATATTATGTATGAGGATTGATACTTAATCGTTTACTTTTGTAATTCTCAGGTAAAAACAAGCATTTGGTGAAACTTAATGATTTTGGACTAATAATGGAGCAAAACGTGCATAAAGTGAAAGTCTACTGACATGGACAAGATTAAGTCAATTCTGCTCCAGATGCGCCGCATCTCACTCTCAACATGCGCCGCATCTCTATCAAGATATCACCAGATACGATCCAAGATACAAGAGGACATGCGCCGCATCTAATCATGGAGTTACGCCGCATCTTCTGGCGGTGTACGAATATTCCTGAATATTATAATCTTGGACCCCACGCGAAGTTAAGTACATGCGCCGCATCTACTTAGTAGATGCGCCGCATCTTCCCTCAGACAGAAAGTATAAATACCCCGTAGACCAGACGAATTACGAGTTCCAAAAAACCCTAAAACCGAAGACCAAACAGGAGGAACAAAGGACGAATTCAGTCAAGAAGGCAGCACAAGACACACCCAAATCAAAGATACAAGAGCTGTAAGAAGGTGCTGCATGTGTTTAATTCATTAAGTAGTTTTGTTTTATTGTGTTAGCAAACTTTAATTCATCAGGATTGGTGGCTTGTGTAATGTGACAACGAAAGATTGCACTCCCTTTAATACTTGCTTTCCCATCAATTAAAGTTTATATGTTGATGTCTTTGGTTACTACTTATTAGTGCATTGATAACCTCTGTGTTTATTAGTGGCTTGCGGGCATTTGACTGCGGGACATAATGTGGCTCCCACGGTTGTTTCTAAATTGATCACTTAGGAATAACTTTTAGACATAAGTAATCATTAAGGGTTTACTCGCCGATAAGAATAGGACCAACGAGAAAGGGTTAACTACATACACTTCATATAAAGCTATCAATAAAACAAGTGACAATCTACTTAATCATAAGGACAGCCCTCTTATTGTCTCAAGTATCTATCTGTGTACGTGTGTGCTACTTGCTGATTCGTGCCTATTGGTTTATTTTATTATTTAATTGCAACAAACCGTGCCAGTCTCTCAGGCTGAAACCCCCTTGCGTTAGGATATTAAAATACTGATTAGAATAACGAGATAATACGTTCCACTCTTAGTGATCGACACTCTACTTACCATTATCTTCATACTGACCGGGTACACTGCTCGTTAAGTGTGTGTGTTATTGATAAGTCGGCTAAATATAAATTTAAAACTTGAATAGGCATTAAAACTGCTAAACCGCAACGACACATCACGCGCATCAAGTTTTTGGCGCCGTTGCCGGGGAGTGAATTGTTATTATCTGTTAATTTAATTAGTATTTTAATTAGGTTTTTCTTTTTTATTAGATTAATTGCATCATTGTACTATTTTGCATATTTGTTGTATTGTGTGTTAATTGTTTTCTTTTTATTTTTGTGTGTTTATTTTCGTTGTGTGTTTTATTTGTTTTTTTTATTTTTCGTATTTTTCTGTTCTGCTATCGTTGTACTGTGCTAAATCAAACGATACGGCGCATCTGATCTCTCAGATACGGCGTATTGCGTTTAATTTTTTTAACACAACGCGTTTAATTAATTCGATACGACGCATCTTTTCCCCAAGATACGGCGTATCTGTTTTTAATAAAAAAATTTTCTAAACGTTAACGCCATACGACGCATCTGCTTTTGCAGATACGGCGTATCTATTATTTTAATTAAAAACAGTTTGCGAATTATTAAACAGATACGGCGTATCGATCTCTGTCGATACGGCGCATCTTACTGAATCAAAAATCTTTAATTCTTAAACGTAACGAAAATACGGCGCATTAACTTTCGTTAATACGACGCATTTAATTTTAATTAGATAAGTTGATTTTTGATTAATTAATTCGATACGGCGCATTCTTAAATTCTAAGCGGCGTATCTATTTTCTGAATAAAGTCTGATTAAATTTTAACGATTATAAGATACGGCGTATCCAACTTTTTGGATACGGCGCATCGTCTGCAGATATCAGCAACTTTTATTCTTTTCTAATTTCCGAACGGAAAATATTCTGACTTACCCTTATACTAGGAAACTTTTACTTTGAAATCTTCTTGTTCTTAATTTTCAGGAACAATGTTCGATATTTTCCCAAACTGGTTCGGAAGACCCCAAAGAAACCTTACTATGGAAGAGTTTGCACTACTAATCGCTCAAGCCAATGAACAGGAACATCATGAAGCAAGGAACTTTATCACTGAATTCAAAGGCAGTCATGAGCTGTTGCTAAAGGAACAAAACAATATGATCAATGGTTTGGCAATTGAAGTGCACCAATTGTCAACAGTGCTTAACAAGGTTCTTTTGGTGAGGCACGATCTGAAGGGAATTACAACTAGAGGCGGAAAGTCAACCTTTCAAATCGGAGAAACACCCGAGGATGACAGTACAAACAAAATTTCCCCTGAATCTTTACCACCCGAGCAGGAGCAACCAAAAGAGACTGATCCAGAACCTGTGATTAGAGAAGAACCTTCTGTCGAACCTAAACGATCAACATTACCTTTCCCACATAGGGTAAAGAAAGAGAAAGAAGATGCCTATCAAAAGAAATTCCTGGAGAATCTCAAGCAGCTGCAGCTAAGCATACCATTTATGGAAGCCCTAGTGCAAATGCCGAAATATGCTAAATATCTGAAAAGCTTGCTTACAAACAAGTCTAAACTCGAAGAGGCTTGCACCATAACAATGGGGAAAAGAAGCTCAGCAGCATTGCTCAACAAACTTCCGTCTAAAGAAAAAGATCCAGGGAGTTTCACTATTCCTTGTCAAATTAAAAATTTGCATATTGAAAATGCCTTAGCCGACCTAGGAGCTAGTATAAGTCTTATGCCCTCTTCTATGTATGATAAATTAGGTCTTGGTGAACCAAAACCTACTAGGATGTGCTTAGAACTAGCTGATAGGTCCATACAATACCCATTAGGAATAGCGGAAAATATATTAATAAAAGTTGATAAATTTGAATTACCTATCGACTTCGTTATCCTTGATATGCCTGAAAATTCTAGAACTCCTATAATATTAGGAAGACCATTTTTAGCCACTGCTAGGGCCATGATTGATGTTTTTAATAAAAAGATAACTCTTACCATAGGAAAAGATGAGGTTGAGTTTAACATGGAACAATCTATGAGTAAAGATAATTCCGATGATGATGAATGTTATAATATCGATGTTTCTGATGACACGATTAATCAATTTACTCAGAAATTGTTAAAAAGTAATTTGCTTGATTCTTTTCTGCTTAAAAATTTGGAAAACACAATTGCTATAGAAGATCAAGTTGATCAGAATACTATTGATTATAATTTAGCTGCTGATTCTGCTGTATGTAACGAGATACGGCGCATCGAAAACCTCGATGCGGCGCATCTATCTGATGACAGCAGCGATATGATTAAAGAACAGGTTTATTCCGCTAGTGCTACTGAAATTGATAATGTTAAACCTGTGCTTAAGGATCTTCCTTCTACTTTGGAATATGCTTATTTAAACGGAAATACTAATTCACCCGTTATTATTGCATCTGACTTAACGCCAAAAGAAAAAGAGTCTCTTTTGCAGGTACTATATAAACGAAGAGGAGCATTAGCGTGGAGTATGTCTGATATTAAGGGAATTAGCCCGTCATTTTGTACACATAAAATCCTTATGGAGGATGAATTCAAACCAACTATCCAACCTCAAAGGCGTTTGAATCCAAAAGTCCAAGATGTGGTGAAAAATGAAATCGTAAAGTTACTTGACTCCGGACTTATCTACCCAATTTCCGACAGCTCGTGGGTCAGTCCCATCCACGTTGTACCAAAAAAGGGAGGAATGACGGTAGTACTCAATGACGACAATGAGCTAATCCCTTCAAGAACTGTTACCGGATGGAGAGTTTGCATCGACTACCGCAAACTCAATGATGCTACGCGAAAAGATCACTTCCCTCTTCCATTTATTGATCAAATGTTAGAAAGACTATCAGGATATGATTATTATTGTTTTTTGGATGGTTTTTCAGGTTTCTTCCAAATACCCATTGCCCCCGAGGATCAAGAGAAGACAACTTTCACCTGCCCTTATGGAACCTTCGCCTATAGAAGAATGCCGTTCGGACTATGCAACGCCCCTGCTACTTTCCAACGTTGTATGACGGCTATCTTCCATGATATGGTAGAAGACTTTATGGAAGTTTTCATGGACGACTTCTCGGTGTTCGGTAACTCATTTAGTGATTGTCTCTTTAAACTTGATAAAATGCTTGCTAGGTGTGAAGAAACTAACCTTGTTCTTAATTGGGAAAAATGTCACTTTATGGTTAGAGAGGGAATTGTGTTAGGGCATAAGATTTCTGGGAAAGGTATAGAAGTCGATAAAGCTAAAATTGATGTAATTGCTAAACTACCTTACCCCACTAACGTAAAAGGCGTTAGAAGTTTTTTAGGGCACGCTGGATTTTATCGTAGATTCATAAAGGATTTTTCAAAAATATCTAGGCCTATGACCCAATTGTTGCTAAAGGATGCAAAGTTTGACTTTTCTGAAGATTGCAAAAAGACATTTAATATACTTAAAGAAAAACTGACTTCTGCACCCATTATAATTTCGCCTGATTGGAATCTGCTTTTTGAACTAATGTGTGATGCTAGTGATTATGCTGTTGGAGCCGTACTTGGACAAAAGATAGATAAGAAATTTAAGCCAATTTATTATGCTAGCAAAACATTGAATAATGCCCAAGAACACTATACCACCACGGAAAAAGAACTTTTAGCAGTAGTTTTTGCATTCGATAAATTTAGATCATATCTTATATTGTCAAAAACTATGGTTTACACTGACCATTCTGCTTTGAAGTATTTGTTCAATAAACAGGATGCCAAGCCAAGGCTTATTAGGTGGGTTTTATTGCTCCAAGGATTCGATATTGAAATTAAAGATAAAAAGGGTGCCGAGAATCTAGCTGCTGACCACTTATCTAGACTTGAAAACCCTGATATGGAAGTGCTCGACGAGAGGGAAATAGCTGATGACTTTCCTGATGAACACCTTATGATGGTAGGAATTAAGAGCAATAATAATGGACCATGGTATGCCGACTTTATAAACTTTATTGTTGCAAATGAAATTCCAAAAGGGCTAACATCCGATGAGAAAAGAAGGTTTATAACTCGCGCTAACGAGTATATTTGGGATGAACCTTATGCCTTTAAATTATGTCCTGACAATATTATACGAAGATGCGTAGACGGTAATGACATCGCAGCAATATTGGCACATTGCCATTCAGGGCCAACAGGGGGACATCACGGTCCAGTCATCACAAGAAGAAAGATCCTGGATGCGGGATTTTATTGGCCCACTATGTTGGAGGATGCGAAAGATATATAAAAGGATGTGATGCGTGTCAACGATCCGGAAATATTACATCAAGAAACGAAATGCCGCAAAACTATATCCATGTATGTGAAGTTTTCGACATATGGGGATTAGACTTCATGGGACCGTTTCCTGAATCTAAAGGTAATAAATATATTTTAGTTGCTGTTGATTACGTATCAAAATGGGTCGAAGCGCAAGCATCTCCAACAAACGACAGTAAGGTAGTACTTAAATTTCTGCAAGGTTTATTCTCTAGGTTTGGAATTCCTAAAGCATTGATTAGTGATAAGGGAACACACTTTTGTAATCACCATCTGGGAAGAGCCTTGCAAAAATATGGAGTATATCATAGGGTTTCCACCGCATACCATCCTCAATCAAATGGTCAAACTGAAGTAACCAATAGAGCTATAAAAAGAATTCTTGAAAAAACGACTGGATATAATCCTAAAGGGTGGTCTGACAAGCTAAATGATGCTTTATGGGCATTCCGTACAGCCTTTAAGACACCGACGGGATGCACTCCATTTTGTCTTGTATACGGAAAAGCATGCCACCTACCGGTCGAAGTTGAACAAAGTGCATATTGGGCTTTGACGAATTGTAATATGGATATGGAAGCTGCAACGAAGAACCGTTTCATGGAACTTAATGAACTCTATGAACTAAGAGATGAGGCCTACAAAAATACTAAGATCTACAAAGAAAGAACTAAAAGATGGCATGACTCGAGGTTACGTGGGCATAAAATGTTTACTATTGGAGAGAAAGTGTTACTGTTTAATTCCAGATTAAAGATGTATCCAGGTAAACTTAAATCAAGATGGACGGGACCGTTCGTTGTCAAGAAAGTGTATCCATATGGAACTATTGAAATATGCGATAGAAATGGTTATATATTCAAAGTGAACGGGCAACGTGTGAAGAAATACTTTGATAATAAAATCGAGGATAATGAGAACGAGGTGGTGGAGTTTGAACCTGAAGTATTGGAGTAAAGAGCTGAACGTGAGTCTAACTTGAAGACTCTGGAATAAAGACAAGTGCTTACCGGGAGACAACCCGGATTTATCTTTTATTATTCTGTTTTCTGTGTCGAGTCAGTCCAGGCCGCATGAGGATACGGCGCATCTCAATTCTGAGATGCGACGCATCTCCTGCAATGGTCATATCTTATTTTATTTTTCTGCATTTTTATTTTCGACTTTAAAACTATTTATCAGTTTATTTTAATGCGGCGCATCCCTGGTTAAGGATGCGGCGCATCTTTATTCTGATCCGTATTAATTCCAGGCTCGATACGGCGTATCTTCTTCAATAAGATACGGCGCATCGACTGACCTGATGATTTTCAGTTTTAATTTTTAAGTTTTATTTTTTCCTAACTACTAATGTGTTATGCAAGTTGAACCTTTCTTATCTTAGGTGTGTTTTAAAGTATTGGTGGTATTATAGTTTCCTGAATTTCCTGTGGATACATCAAGTATGAAGCTTTAACGTTCTAATCCACAAGAAGTTGATTTTTGCTCTTATACTAATGGAGGATCATACCGAGCAAATCTCAGGGGAGTTTTCCTGTTCTAATTCTTTTATTTTCCAGTTTTTAACCTTTTATACAAACAACGAGGACGTTGTTTAACTTAAGTGGGGGGATTGGAGAATTAGAACACTTAACAATTACTTGTCCTAAACTTTTTCAAAAATTATGCTTAAAATGTGCTTAATATATCAAACTTAAAAATTTTTAGCATGTTTTTGTTTAAGATCTAAGTTGCATAGCTGCACACATGACGTTATTTTCAAAAATTGTGATTTTCCAAAATTCACAAATCTATGAGTGTGCCGGTGACTTGTAAACTTTAGAACTTGGCTTGTATACTATTCGAGACCACCATAATGAGTATTATTTATATAATTGGAATGACTTGTCTAAATTGGTAAATTTCTAGGATTACACCCAAAAAGCCTATTATGTGTTATGTGATATTAGCTAACTACACTGGTTAGTTAACCCCCGTATAAACCCTTTTGTTACTCTCATTTTTAGAGTAAGATACCCCTAGAAAAACACTCAGAGCCATTCCTTTCGTTTCTTACACATATGTTTAAAATGTTTCGTTACACCCTTACACCTTAGCCTACCCTGTAAATTAGAATCCGTGGTTGGTTGATTGCTATAGGCAAAGTGTGTTTCCTTACATTACCTGTGTTCGCGTGCGTAATTCATTATCTATGGTTAGGTCGGGAAATTGCACAATGCAATTGGAGTGAAAGTAAATATTGTATATTTTGGAGTTTATTTTTCGTGTGTTTACTACTTTCACTATTACCATTATTTCTGAAGTCATGAAAAGTATGGAAAAATTATCCGGAAAGAAAGTTATAGTGATGTGGTGAAATTTCACACATCTATGTTTATGTAAAAAAAAAAAAAAAAAAAAAAAAAAAATCGAAAAAATAAGAAAAGAAAAAGAAAGAAAGAAAAGTTGGAAGTTAGTTTTAACCAACTTATGTAAAGTTATGTAAGTGGTCGATATCACCACTATTTGTTGTACTATATCTATGGATTGAATGGGAATTGGCAGTTATGGGAACGCCAATTAAGGTTTATTCTTTGATTAAGACCTTGTTGAGTATAATTCGTGTCTACCTAAAGCGTGTGTTTCAAGTGTTAAAGCGTGAGTTATTCGATGATATGAGTCTTATTCATGGGATGGTTGGGATAGTGATTAACCACACTTAGGATTTTAATTTATTTGTTTTGTTTATTTTTTATTTTTACACCAATTTATATCCCAAATGTTATCCATGCCCTTTATTATTCTTTATCCAACCGAACCTTTGATTTATTGAGATTGAGGATTTGAGCAATCTTAAGTATCGTAGTCGTGGATTCGGCTATGTATTTATGATTTTGTCGCCCTTTTTGATATATTATTATTGGTGAAGTTTGGACCTATCTTTAGCCTATTCGAGTTAAGGATTTGAGCAATTGCAAGTATCGTGTTCGTGGATTCGATCATGTATTTGTGATTTTGTCGCCTTTTCTGGAATTTGAGATCGATAGTGAAAGAGAATAATTAACCCTTAAGCCTAAAAACCCTTTTTACCGCTTTAGACTTGTTATTCCTTAGCTTTAGTGGTGGAGATGTGTATACTTGCCAAGCTTATGATAGAATATTCGTCGCGACTGGACAGTTAAACGATTAGATTTGCTTTTATCGACTTATTTTATTTTACTTCTAATTCGTTAAGTGTTTAGTTGTGTGATTATGAAATGAACGAATACATGCTTAAATATAAAAATAAATCCTAACATCTTTTAGGATACATTTTCATAAAAGAAATTCTAAGGTTTACTTGGGGACAAGTAAAGTTCAAGTGGGGGGATATTTGATGAACTCAAATAAGTACATTTTATTACTATCATTCATCCTATTAATTTGACTTGTTTTACTATATTATGTATGAGGATTGATACTTAATCGTTTACTTTTGTAATTCTCAGGTAAAAACAAGCATTTGGTGAAACTTAATGATTTTGGACTAATAATGGAGCAAAACGTGCATAAAGTGAAAGTCTACTGACATGGACAAGATTAAGTCAATTCTGCTCCAGATGCGCCGCATCTCACTCTCAACATGCGCCGCATCTCTATCAAGATATCACCAGATACGATCCAAGATACAAGAGGACATGCGCCGCATCTAATCATGGAGTTACGCCGCATCTTCTGGCGGTGTACGAATATTCCTGAATATTATAATCTTGGACCCCACGCGAAGTTAAGTACATGCGCCGCATCTACTTAGTAGATGCGCCGCATCTTCCCTCAGACAGAAAGTATAAATACCCCGTAGACCAGACGAATTACGAGTTCCAAAAAACCCTAAAACCGAAGACCAAACAGGAGGAACAAAGGACGAATTCAGTCAAGAAGGCAGCACAAGACACACCCAAATCAAAGATACAAGAGCTGTAAGAAGGTGCTGCATGTGTTTAATTCATTAAGTAGTTTTGTTTTATTGTGTTAGCAAACTTTAATTCATCAGGATTGGTGGCTTGTGTAATGTGACAACGAAAGATTGCACTCCCTTTAATACTTGCTTTCCCATCAATTAAAGTTTATATGTTGATGTCTTTGGTTACTACTTATTAGTGCATTGATAACCTCTGTGTTTATTAGTGGCTTGCGGGCATTTGACTGCGGGACATAATGTGGCTCCCACGGTTGTTTCTAAATTGATCACTTAGGAATAACTTTTAGACATAAGTAATCATTAAGGGTTTACTCGCCGATAAGAATAGGACCAACGAGAAAGGGTTAACTACATACACTTCATATAAAGCTATCAATAAAACAAGTGACAATCTACTTAATCATAAGGACAGCCCTCTTATTGTCTCAAGTATCTATCTGTGTACGTGTGTGCTACTTGCTGATTCGTGCCTATTGGTTTATTTTATTATTTAATTGCAACAAACCGTGCCAGTCTCTCAGGCTGAAACCCCCTTGCGTTAGGATATTAAAATACTGATTAGAATAACGAGATAATACGTTCCACTCTTAGTGATCGACACTCTACTTACCATTATCTTCATACTGACCGGGTACACTGCTCGTTAAGTGTGTGTGTTATTGATAAGTCGGCTAAATATAAATTTAAAACTTGAATAGGCATTAAAACTGCTAAACCGCAACGACACATCATGCGCATCACCAGGATTTGGGTCCGCCAAATCCGTGAACTGTTTTATCAGTTTGCCTATAAATAGCAAGCTGATCATTCATGTTCTCTCATCACTCATATAGCATAAACTACATTATACATTCTTTCATACATTACTAACCCATTCATTCATTCATTCATTTGTAGTGATATTTCTTTTGTAGCAAAGAGATCAAGCATCACAAGCTTCAACATACTGTTGCAAGACTTGTTAGTTTAGATACTGTGTGATTTTGTAGTTTATCACACATCATTGTTATACCAAACATTCAGTAGTGATCGGTTAGTGTTTTAGTCCTCAAAACACATAGAGTGTCGGGAGTGGTTGTACCCTTGTAAAGAACTCGGTATCTAGCTTAGTACCGGAAAAAGTGTAAGCGACGTTAGGTTGGTTCTACCTCGAACTAGAACTCGGTATTTAGCTTTGTACCGGAAAAAGAGTAAGCGACGTGTAAAGGTTTTCTCCGCCTAGAAGGGAGCTTGTTTCTTAGTGAAGAAAAACTATCGAGTTAGAAGCTCGAGGAGTGGAGTAGGGCAAGGAAGAGAGTCCTTGTAGACCGAACCACTATAAACATCCGTGTTGTGGTTTGATTGTTTCTTTCCTTACTTACTTTACTTATATTGTTTGATTGTTTACATTAAGTTGAAATCACGTCAAGTATTCAAAGCGAATTAATTTTAAAAACGGTAAAAACTATTCAACCCTCCCCCCCTTCTAGTTTTTCACAATTGGAATCAGAGCTATGTTACTCAAGATTTTCAAAATATATTGTATTTTAAAACTTGAAACAATCAATGGATTTTGAAAACTACAAAGAAGGGCAATTTATGCAAAGACCACCACTATTTGAAGCAAATAGTTTTATATATTGGAAAAATCGCTTTGAAACTTATGTAAAGTCTAAGGATATAGATCTATGGTACATCATTGTAGAAGGTGACCATAAACTTATAATTAAGGATATATCAAGCGGTCGGGATGAGGATATTTCTCTTACTCGTCACAGTGATGAGCAAAAGAAATTAATTGCTAAAAATAATGAAGCTAAAATGATGCTTTATAATGCTTTACCTAGGAAAGAATATGTAACACCCCCAA